>BGPT01001092.1:54954-76197 GCA_003297045.1 Symbiodinium sp. clade C Y103
TTCTCATCTCTGATCTTCTCACTTCTGACTTTTCTCACCTCTGCTTTTCAACTGTCCATATTGTCGGAAGGTTTAGCTTCTAAACTTCCTTCGATAATACTAATCCTTTTATAACGGCAACTGCCCAACTGTTGTTGCAAGCGTTTGCTTTTTCAGCCGTTGCCATGGATTTGTCTCGACGCGAACCTATAGCTGCAGCACGCAATCCACCTACGATTGCATGCAGTTGCAGCAAACCTGAATGGCACTCTGTTCAAGTCTTGTAGTGGTTTAGCTGGGCCTGTGCCCCTGTTCCTGTTTTTGTAGAGGCCCTTCACTGGCCCTTGGCCCGTCTCTGATTTTGTAGAGGCTCTTTGGCGCCCTTTTGCCCATGTTTCTGATTTTGTAGTGGCTGATTGCAGTGCTAAAAGCTTGTACAGCACATAACAGCATCCAAGGTCCAGACAAGGATGGCTGCTGCTAGTGCGCGACATATGTTTGTTTGTTCAGCATCACAAAAAGGAGAGTTGAACTTGGTGCACAGTTCTTCTTTGGAATTTTAAGGCTTTGGCCCACTTGACGTGGAACAATGGGTTTGCTGCCACTACATGCAATCGTATATAGGTGGATTGCGTGTTTCAGCTGTTGGCGCACGTCGAGAGACAAATCCATGGCAGGGGTTGCAAAAAAGCAAACGCTTGCAACGACAATTGCACAGTTGCCTTTATAAAAGGATTAGTATTATACAAAATGGATTTTGTGAATTTCAAGGTCTTAGTGGTGGGATTTGGGGCCTTACCAACCAACCCCTCTAAAAAACAAAATTGCATTTGGGGAGCCATCTTGCATTTTAAATGCAAACCTGCTTACAAAGGGGGCTTGGAAAGGGTTGCCATTTTGTAGAAGAGAATTTTGCCTAAAGGGGTGGGTTTTGAGGGGGTTGGGCGCCCTGATTTTGTAGAGATTGCACCTTGCTGTCTCAGTTCCAGGTTCCTACTTTTGTAGAGGGTTGGGACCTCAAAACACCAGTTTGCCCCTACAAAATGGGAGGGCCCAACTCCCCCCCAAATTTTTGAGCGGATTTTTTTTGCGCTTTTGTCTCCATGTATTTGTCTACGTATGTGCGAATGCGTGCGTGGAACCTTGTCAGCCAAGGGGCGCGTCTCCCTTCTTCTCGTTTTCGACGCTCCCTTTTTCCCACCCCCTGCTTGGCCACTCGTCAATCCAGAGGAAGCGTGAAACCCAGCAGGGGTGCCGAAACCGTAAAGGATAGAGAGGCCACCCAGTAGATGCGAGGTTGGATCAGGATTTTCGCATGAGACTGGGGGCCGGGCCGTCTTTGCCCCGTTTCCGCGTCTTCAGCGCTTCTTTTTTGCCCTCCTTGCCTGATCGCCGATCATTCCAGAAAGAAGTGGCACACAAGAAAGGGTAAGATTCAGCAAGCATGCACGTGCATGCGTGCGCGCAACATGCGAGATGTAAAAGGCCACGTGGTGCAGGTTTTCAAGGCTTTGGAAATTCTTGGATATGAAGATTCGACGCACTCTGAATCCTCATGCGCAAACAAGGATTCGAAAGTCGTTGCAGAAATACTTGGGCAAGGGCGGCACTGACACGAGCACGACTGACGGGAATCTTGGCTCAAGCCATGCATCCTTTCAATTCACTTGCGATTGCCAGGTTCTTGGAGGTTGTTTGTCCCCATTTCATGTCAAAGATTGGCAGGCAGGGGTGGTTCTTCGATTCCTTTTCAGGTTTAGGTGCGTTGTGGCACCCTGGGGCGCAATTAGAGAACGTGCCAGAAAAGTTGAAATTTGTGGTAAAGGCCGAGCAGATTTGACTTTTTTTTGCATTCGACGCGTTTCCGAAAGGCTAACATCTAGGGGTATGCAAACAAATTACATTTCCGATGTCAACAAGACAGTTCTCAAATTGCGCCTTTCAAAGGAAAACTGTCCATTTGATACTGCAGGTCACGTTTCAACTTGAGCAAGACATGGCAAGACTAAAGTTTTCAGTTTGCTTCTAAGGAGCAAGACGAGCCATTCAAGCAGCAGTCACAGCGATTCACTTTGAAGACATGCTTTCCAGGAAGTCTCCCGGTAGGTTCCCACAGGGTCGCAAGCGACGCCCGTTGCAACAGCTCACAGCTCTGTCAAAAGAAATCTTGATGCAAGGTCACAAAGAGGTCCAGCTCTGAGCTCCTTGCAACGACGCGTTTTCAAGTTTTTCCCTGAGCATGTTTCATCCTTTTCCGAAGCGTTTTTTGCAAAGCAAAATCGCTGAGAAGAGGAAAGCTCTTGTGAAAACGGCTCTGTGCAAGTGATCTCATAAGCCTGAGCAGAAGCGTTTCAGCACATATGAACCTATGCAACTGGAACGCAAGGGTTGATGCGAAGGGCGCTGGGAATACATGGGAATACCATGGGTTCTTCGTAGGTCATGTCCTAAGCCTCTAAAACGGTGACGGTCCGCGCAAATGCCACCCAATCTGCATTCCAGCAAGGAAGGGTATATATATACCCATCTACCAAAGTCGTGGCGAAATCTCAAATTTCTTGAATTTAGGTTGGGGGAACGCTTTTGTGGAAGTCGTGGTGATGCGGCGTTTAGGTTGCGTTTGGGGATGTTTGGGGTAGGTTGTTGATTTACTTTTCGCCTGGTGAGCCTAGTGTTTTAGTCTTGCTAGTTGCGTTCTCATTGTGTTTGGGATGGTTGCTGTCTGCAGCTACTGCGGTCTTGCTGCTGGTGCTGCTGCTGCTGCTTCGACGGCTGCTGCTGGTTCGACGGCTGCTGCTGTTGCTGGTTCTGACGGGTGCTTCTACGCAACGCTGGGATTATAATATCTACACACTGCCATGGCGGTGGGCTGGGATTCTGCATTTCGCTATCTGTGATCCAAGGACGGACAGGTTTGCGGGTCAAATTCCATGTGTGTAGATGTGGGGCTTGTTCCGTACCTCGTTATGACCTCGTTTTGGACCTCGTTTTTTTCCCTTTATCAGAACCCATCTGGCAGCGTACAATCTGGGGAAAGGGTCTGCTTCGCGTTTTTTGTTTGTGGGCGTCACCACGAAAAAAAGGCCCGTTGGAAACTGGCGTTCCAATGGGATCGGATCAGAAAAAATAGGACCCATGATAGTTTGGTCAAGCCTTGTTAAAGCTAGCGTTTACATTGGAGAAAGGGGTTTTGCAAGGTCTTTGCCGTGACAGGGGCCGCGGCGAGCGTTTCCATGGGGAATAGCTTGCAAACACCAACATTGCCAGGATTTTGGTGTTTGGGTGTATCTCGGAATTTGTAGATCTTTTAATTTGGGATGCCAGTCGGCAAAAGCCGGAGAAGATTTTGCGGCAAGGGCCCATACCAGCCATAAGTTACTTCCTTGGCATAGGCGCACACCAGGCCTTCTGAAGCATGTAGAACACCGTTTTTCTTTCTGGGCAAGTGGTTCTTAGTTTTCAGGCAATGTAGCCGTGCTGAGAGCCGCATGTCAACATAAGTACCTTTTTAGGGTAAGCCACCTGCCAGGCATGTTGCTATGAGGCCGGCAACGCTTCCAGATTCCCGTGGACGAAAGCAACTAAGATTGACAACGCTACAGTGCAGAAATAGCTAGCATCACCCCTCTGCTCCAAATTAATCCACCACTAATCCACCGCTGATTTTTGAATATCTGGCGTAACCGAGAAGCCGGTGAAACCAGGTTTGCGAAAGGCGAGCCTGCCCGGTGCCAGGTTTTTGCCCAAGAAGGGCTTTAAAGAAATTATCGTGCAGTGGAAAGGGTCAAGCGTGAGTGCATGCCTTTGCTGGCGCCTGTCCAAACCAGAGTTTGTTTCCTTGTTAGTAGCAACCAGGGTTCATGCTACCAGAAGAAGTCAGGACGTTCTTCAGCGCTCGCATGAGTACAAATTAGAGATTTGCCAAAGCCGTGCAAGTCGGTCGCCGCAACAGATTTTAAACTGTTGCGGCTACTTGGTTTCCTTGCTTGACGGCATTGCTTCAGCGTGGATCTCTTGGGCCGAAACACAGAAAGGAAAAATCCATTATATACATGTTCATCCTTCATTCATGCAAGATAAATGTGGAAATGGAACCTGCCAAGCTGTGACGTTGACACCGTGAAGCCCAAGCGCGCACAGTGGTTCCACACGGCCCGCAGTTTGAATAGTACTCAGTTTTCCTCATTTTTCTGAGGGCCTGCTTTGCGCAGGCAAGGAATTCGTTGTGAAGGTCGGCTTTCCGCAGGCCAAGCCAGATGATTTTGTTCCGGGTGTCTGGCAGTCCCTTGCTTTTCCTCACCCAACACTTGGATGTCGATCTATTGAATTTGAACAGGCTCTGGACCATTGAAGTCGCTCAAGATGCTCCCAAATATATAGGTTCTGGAACGAGTTTCTGGCGGATCACATCCAAGTCTTTGTCTGTGAGTGTTCCTCTGTGCAGAGGTCGGCCCGCCCCTCTGAATCCCAACTGCTGTTGCAGACTAATACGCTGCGCAGCGCTGCCCCCTTGCAGCAGCGCCCAGCGCCACTATATGTTTGTCTGGCGGCGCCCCAAGACATCCCCGACCAAGATTTGACAAGCTTGACGGCGCACGGTTGCGCAATCAATAGTTGATTGAAAGTTGGAAGAAAAAGATTGCAGAGCTGGCCGTCAAGCTGACAACGCGCCGAAAAATTTGTTCGGATCCTACTTGCATCAAAGCAAAAACGTAAAAATCAACCAACACATAAATCCCGCCGCGCTGTGTACCGGCCCGCGATTTTTGAAAAATTGTTTCGGCACTGTGGTAATCCTGCCGCTTTTCAAATCGTTTTGGCTTCAAAAAAAGTGGTTGGATCAGTGGCGTTTGCAACCCGTATATACAGTATTCTGTGCTTGAAAAACGATGCGGATTCATGCAGAGGATTTTGGGGTCAAAGCGACTGCAGACTAAGACGGCGTTTTTTCTCACAGCCGGCCAAGAGAGTTCCAGTTTTGGAGCGCAAATCGGCAGTATTGTTTCCCACCTCCATAGGGCGGAACGAGATGGAACGAACATACCACGACAAAGCAGGGTTAGCTGCACCACCGATGTTTGATGGACGTTATTGCCCCACCCCACCCCACCCCTGACGTAGGACGTCTGCAGCGTAGCGTGTTAACATGGGCGTTTTTGCCCCTCCCCATCCCATCCCTGACGTAGGGCGTCTGCAGCGTAGCATGTGAACATGGACGTTTTTGCCCCGCCCCACCCCACCCCTGACGTAGGACGTCTGCAGCGTAGCATGTTAACATGGACGTTATTGCCCCGCCCCATGCCATCCGGACGTCTGCCGCGTAGCATGTCAACATGGGCGTTATTGCCCCTTCCCACCCCACCCCTGACGTAGGACGTCTGCAGCGTAGCATGTCAACATGGGCGTTTTTGCCTCGCCCCACCCCACCCCTGACGTAGCACGTCTGCAGCGTAGCATGTCAACATGGGCGTTTTTGCCCCGCCCCACCCCACCCCTGACGTAGGACGTCTGCCGCGTAGCATGTCAACATGGGCGTTATTGCCCCGCCCCACCCCATCCCTGACATAGGACGTCTGCCGCGTAGCATGTCAACATGGGCGTTATTGCCCCGCCCCACCCCATCCCTGACATAGGGCGTCTGCAGCGTAGCATGTTAACATGGAAGTTTTTGCCCCGCCCAACCCCATCCCTGGCGGAGGACGTCTGCAGCGTAGCATGTCAACATGGACGCTATTACCCCACCCCATCCCTAAAGTTACATGAAAGTCGGACGCAAATAGTAGTGCTTTCGTGGGACGGCACGCAGCCCGCCAGAACATACATGTCTGCAATTTGATTCGTGTATTACCAAAAGAAGTTTAGAAGTCCATACTTTCGTAGCAAAGGGATGTCAAAAGTAAAGGGGTGTCAAAAGCGAAGAGATGACAAAAGCAATGGATGTCAAAAGCAAAGGGATGTCAAAAGCAAGGGATGTCAAAAGCAAGGGATGTCAAAAGCAACGGCATGTCAAAAGCCAAGGGATGTCAAGAGCAAAGGGATGCCCAAAAGCAAGGGGATGTCAAAAGCAAGGGATGTCGAAAGCAACGGGACGTCAAAAGTCAAGGGATGCCAAGAGCAAAGGGAGGCCAAGAGCAAGGGATGTCAAAAGCCAAGGGATGTCAAGAGCAAAGGGGTGTCAAAAGCAAAGGGGCGTCAAGAGCAATGGGATGTCAAAAGCAAATAAAAGCAAGGGATGTCAAAAGCCAAGGGATGTCAAAAGCAAAGGGATGTCAAAAGCCAAGGGATGGCAAGAGCAAAGGGATGTCAAAAGCCAAAGGATGTCAAAAGCATGGGATGGCAAAAGCAACGGAATGTCAAAAGTCAAGGGATGTCAAGAGCAAAGGGAGGTCAAGAGCAAGGGATGTCAAAAGCAAAGGGATGTCAAGAGCGAAGGGGTGTCAAAAGCAAAGGAATGTCAAGAGCGAAGGGATGTCAAAAGCAAGGGATGTCGAAAGCGACGGGACGTCAAAAGTCAAGGGATGTCAAAAGCCAAGGGATGTCAAAAGCAAAAGATGCCAAAAGCCAAGGGACGTCAAAAGCCAGGGGATGTCAAGAGCAAAGGGATGTCAAAAAGCAAAGGGATGTCAAAAAGCAAAGGGATGTCAAAAGCAAGGGATGTCAAAAGCAAAAGGGATGTCAAGAGCAATGGGGTGTCAAGAGCAATGGGATGTCAAAAGCCATGGGACGTCAAAAGCTAAAGGATGTCAAAAGCAAAGGGATGTCAAAAGCCAAGGGATTTCAAAGGCAAGGGATGTGAAAAGCATTTCACATCTTGAATTTGCAGTTTTTGAGGGAGGTCCCGTACAAAAAGCTTCGCTTTCACATCTTCAACTTTCGGTTTTTGAGGGAGGTCTCGAACAAAAGCTTCGTTTTCACATCTTCAACTTTCACTCTTTGAGGACAGTCTCGCGCAAAAGCTTTGTTTTCACGCACAAGAGCTTCGTTCTCACATCTTCAACTTTCAGTTTCGGAGGAAAGTCGCGCACAAAAGAAATGTTTTCACATCTTCAACTTTCGCCTTTCGATGGCTTTTTAGCACGGAATGCGTGTTTGAAAGTTGGCGGATGCACGAAATGCTGTGTTTAGCAGGACAAAACGTGCCTCGGAAGATGGATGGTTACGGGACGGTCTCGGCTACTGTATGTTCGGATCATGGTCGGATCGACCGCGCATTGGAATTGACAGTTCAGGCTCGTTCTGCATAGCTGTTGCGTACACAGTGCTATTGTGCTTTGCAACACAAGGTCTGCAGAACACATTGTAATGATTAATGGTTGCGTCAAGGTTGCTCTGCGTTGCCTTTGGGCATGTAGTTTTTTTGTGTTTTGCAACCCAAAGTTTCCTAAACGCATTGTGATGGTTGCGTCAAGGTTCCTCGGTGCCACGGCTGCGTGCGTAATACTATTGTTTTTGCACCTGGACATCGTAAATCGTATTGGAATGGCTGCATCCAGGCTGCGATAGTGATTTGTCAACAGATTTTCTCCCTTATGGCGCCGATGATTTTCCTATTGGAAGTCCTTGTTAAAAGCCTTCAAAATCGTGCTTTTTTTGGCTTCGGCGCCGAGATCCCGGCTTTGGAGTTGCACTTTCTGGCGCCGTTGCGCGTAGTTCTATCGCGCTTTGCAACTCAGTCTTTGCAGATCGCATTGTAATGGCTGCGTCAAGGTTCCTTGGTGCCATTGCCGTGTTTCTTGCAGCTGGACATCCCGGGTTGCGATAGTGTTTTGTCAGCAGATTTTCTGAATTTTGGCGCCTCCCATTTTCCTTGTAAAAGTCCGTGCTTTTTCCCGAAAGCTCCTTCGAAGGGTTTTTCCATGCCCGATGAAGTTTTTGTGACAGAATCAAACGCTTCAAGGCCCGTACAGAATGGCTTTTGGCTACCATTTTGTGCATTTTTTGGGGTTGGGCTCAGCCATATTGTAAGGGGACCCCTCCCCGGGCCCCTTCTTTGGATCTGGTTTTGCGATTTGGCAAACTCCAAGCCCGACCATTCTGTAAGGAGTTTGCAGGGGGTAATCAACAACCATTACAAATTGGATGGAGTCAAAACTGGATGAATTACGTTCAACCATAGCTCCTACAAACTGGATGGATAAAGGTATTACGACAGCTCCTACATGGTTTATGATGGTTTATGATTTCATGATATATATATATATATACATCTCTATATATATATATATATATATGTATCTATATATATATATATATATCTCTATATATATATATACGGATCTTTCTTTCAGTCCACACATCACATAACTCAACTGGTTTTACTTGAACTTCTCGGGGTAAAAACTGTGAGAGGGCAGTCGTTTCGTTTGCCTTTCCAAGCACCGTCTCGCATGTTTTGAGTGCGTTTGAAAGAAGCACAGAACAATTAGGAACGCCAGTGCTGGGTGGATGGATGGGCTTCTGTCTAAAGCCAAAGTGGCTCAATGCCACTTCGATAGGGGCTGAAATTTCACTGCCAGGTTTAGCTTGTGCTTTAAGGGCGCGAGTGGCCATGGCGTTGTTTGGAACTTGGCGGGAGTTGACACAGTTCCATGACATTCGAGACATCCTACTCCACTTCAATGTCTCGCCTGCTCATTGGGGTGCTTTCACAGCCAATGTTGGGGATTTTGGCAACGGCTTGCGGCTCCTGGCGGCATTCCCTCGGACTGGCTTGTTGGCAGGGGTTACTCAGACTGTTTTTCCTGATGGATCAGCTTTGAACCCTGTCCAGGCCACTCAGATCGGGTTGGGGCGGCGCCTAGCTAGAAGAATAAGTGCCTAGAGAAGCGGGATGACAGAGACCGAGGTCCAGGACATTGACCCTTGGCATGAAGCCCCTGCAGGTGAATCAACAACTTCGAGGCAACCTCCCACGACAAGCGTAGTAAGGGAAAAGATATTGAAGATGTCTAATTTTACCGACCAAAGCGATGACTCGGAGTTGGTTCACCAACACCAACTGAGGTCAAGACTTGGTTGGCCAACTACCATGCAGTGATGGGAGCTATGCCAGAAGAATATAGAAGAATCTGAAGAACCCAGCCCAAACCAGCTAGCGACCCTGGCGAAGAGGGTGTTTCGAGATGATGCTCCCCCTTACGTGGACTTCGGAGCGTTTGGGCCCTTTGAACATAAGCTGACAAAAGTCCAGCGCTGCAGGATTTTCACCCCTCTAGGGGATGGCACATACCTCCACGGGGGTTTGCCGGGGCCTCCAACGTAGCAGGGTTGGTTGGCAGAGTGGAGGGTCCTGAAGACGGCTTGCCTGATGTTAAACATCGCAACGCTAGCGTCCCTGGGTATTTACAAACACATCCGAAAGTTAGCCACACAATGGCTTTCGGCTTGGGGCCTGATACATCAGGCCGAAGGAGCAGCACACGCTGAGCACATGGCCAAGCTCCGCACGGGGGTTTATAGTGGAAGCCGGGCTTGGATTGGGATCCGTCGGCACCTTGGAGCTGCATCTTAGATGAATCTTATTGGGCAGGTACATATACCAGCATCTGCACGGGTAGCAGCCGGAGCGTGGGGACAACCCATTGTGGCGACTGAGGCGGCGGTCAAAGCCCACGTTCCCAGGATTACAAGATTCGGTGGACCACACTGCTCCCGGGCATGATGGTGGAGACCCACGCAGAAAGCTGCCTGTAAGAGACGTTTCCAGTCGGACATGGAGGAGTTGAAGAATTTTCGCCATGGTCGCAATGCTCCAAATGGACCAACACCGTCGGGAGGTAAAGATTCAGGCGGAAAAGGCCAGTTGAAAACTAAGGATCAGTCAGGCGCTCCGATGTGCTTTTCATGGGCCAATGGCTCAGGTGCTTGCGGAAAGCTTTTCCCGGGATCTGATTGTGTAGGACCCATTAAGAGAGCACACAAATGCCAGAAATGTTTATCACCTTCGCACCAGAACGCGGACTGCCCCAAGTGATGGGCTCCAAAATGAATTAGGCGCGGGGACCAGAACTGGGAGTGACTTTGAAAGTTTTGGGTTTAGGGTTTAGGGTCTAAAGCTCATTTGGATTGAGAGATACTTTGCGGCGCAGCACACCCACTTGTTTACATCCCACCCGCCCAAGGTTCCCTTTTCATTAGTGCCATACACCCCTTCTTCAATCCTGGCAGCGCCGAACCCCCCCATTTTCAAAATTCCACGAGGTTCCTGGCCAAGATTGGGCGCAACATTGGTGTCAAAGGCGGGCTCCAAAAGGCTCCTGGCCAGGATTTGGCTCAAAATGCTTGTTTCCAGTTGTTCTCAGAAACAAAGTCTAATAGCCGCTGGAAGGCTGCCAAAATAGCCAAGTCCATTTCCAAAAGACTCCTGGTCAGGATTTCCTGGCCAGGATTTGGGCCAAAATTGCCGTTTCCACTTGTTTCCAGAACCAAATTTTAATAGCCCCTGAGAGGCTGCCCAAGTGGCGAAATCCAGCTCCAAAAGACTCCTGGCGAGGATTTGGCCCAAAATGGCTGTTTTCAATTATTCCAGAAATAAATTGCCAGGGCCGCTGGAAGGGTGGCAAAATGCCGAAATCCACCTCCAGGATTTGGCCCAATATGGCCGTTTCTAGTTGTTCCCAGAAAAAAATTTGACGCGCTGCTAGAAGGCTGCCAAAATAGTAAAATTCGGTTCCAAAAGAGGAAGCGTCTCGCAGTCTCTGGGAAGCTTCTGGGAGACGGGGAAGCTTCTGAGGGAAGCTCTGGGAAGCCTCTGCGAAGCTTCTGGGGGTTTCTGGGAAGCTTCTGAGAGTCTTTGGGAAGCTTCTCGGAGTCTCTGGGAAGCTTCTGGGAGACGCTAGGAAGCTTCCGGGAGTCTTTGGGAAGCTTCTGGGAGTTTCTGGGAAGCTTCTGGGAGTGTCTGGGAAGCTTCTGGGAGACGCTAGGAAGCTTCTGGGAGTGTTTGGCAAGCTTCTGGAGTTTCTGGGAAGCTTCCGGGAGTCTCTGGGAAGCTTCTGGGAGACGCTAGGAAGCTTCTGGGAGTCTTTGGCAAGCTTCTGGGAGTTTCTGGGAAGCTTCTGGGAAACCTTAGGGTTTAGGGTTTAGGGTGTGGTAACGTTCTGGGCGCGCGTGGTGGGCCCTATAGATTCTTCTTTCACGGGCCCACACACTAGCGCGCCGCGCGTGGCGGTATACCCACCCCAAGCCACCCGGCAGACAGGATTTTAGGGTTTAGTTCCTAAAGTCTGTTTTCTGTTCTTCCCTTGCGTGGGCATGCTCTGTCCTGCGCCAGCTGCGCCTTTCTTTGCCTTGACCCGCAGCTGATCTAGTGCGGGAAGCTATTCTTGCAGGCGCCAAACGCCGCAACCAGAGTTCAGCGGGCGGTCTGGGGACCACCCTGCGTCGATCGCAGGGCGGGCACGCCGCAAACGGCGAGCAAGCAAGTGTTGCCTTCAGGAGTAGGAATTTGGCAGTTTGGCAAGCCTTTGGCCGGCAAGTAAATTTGCTTCTTGGGCGCAAGTGAAAACGGCCAGTGTGGGCCAAATCCTGACCAGGAATTTTTAGAGCTTCTGGAAACAAATGGAAACGGTCATTTTGGGCCAAATCCTGGACAGGAGCTGTTTTGAGCCGGACTGTCGTTATTTGCAGCTCGAATGCTTTGTGCCGCCCTGTTTGTGACGCTCCAAAATTCCGCAGGGCGGCAGGAGCTGTTCTATGTGCCGTCTTTTCCCGGTCGGACGCGCCGAGCCGGGAGCCGTTTGACGACATTTGAAGCTCACTTGTGCTTTTCTGAAGCGCTGAATGTCGTTTTGGGAGCCTGGCACCTCCAAAGAGCTTGATCTGCACTGGCTTTAGCAATGAAAGGCCCCCAGGGGGGACCCCCAAGGACGTGCCGGCAAAGTCCTTGGGTTTAGGGTCTATCCTTTGTTAGCACAAAGGTGTCAACGCTCTGCAAGCGTTCAGCAGCCCCAGCTTAACCTGGGCTGCACGTTCAGCTGTTCTCAGGTCGCTCGCTGAGCGCTCGGACAGCTTCGGGCTCTCAAGTGTTGGTAGCGAGCCCTCAGCTAGACTTTAGGGTTTAGGATTCGCCAACACAGGTTGGCGTCCTGGTCAAGATCACAGTACAAACAAAACCAAAAAAAAAATTGAACAAGTAATCTGAAAAATTGTAATTGTTATTTTTGTTAGGGGGGCTGCGCCCTAAGCCTTGACCATTTTTAGTATTCGAGATGAGTATTGCCATAGTGGGCTTTTTGGATACCTCTTGACTCTGTTTCAATTAGATTAAGTATTCGAAAAAAAAAATTAACATGATTTTTCCTCTTTCGAGGTATCCAAAACCAGTGTGAAGGAGGTACCCGTGAGGGGTGACACTAAAAATAGTGGTATCCATCTAGAGTATTCAAACACAGTCCGTACCATATGGATACTTCCCTCCACGTGGATCCTGTTCTTTCTTTTTGTTAGGGGGGCTGCGCCCTAAGCCTTGACCATTTTTTAGTATTCGAGATGAGTATTCCCATAGTGGGCTTTTTGGATACCTCTTGACACTGTTTCAATTCGATTAAGTATTCGAAATTTCTTTTTTTTTAACATGATTTTTTCTCTTTCGAGGTATCCAAAACTAGTGTGAAGGAGGTACCCCTGAGGGGTGGCACTGAAACATTGTGGTATCCATCTAGAGTATCCAAACACGGTTCGTACCATATAATTGGTACCCATTGTGGAGTGTTTGGATGGTACCCATTGTAGAGTGTGTGGATGGTACCCATTGGGGAGTGTATGGATGGCACATATCTTTGAGTGTTTGGNTGGTACCCATTGTGGAGTGTTTGGATGGTACCCATTGTAGAGTGTGTGGATGGTACCCATTGGGGAGTGTATGGATGGCACATATCTTTGAGTGTTTGGATGGCACCTATTGTGGATCTTTGGGGTTTAGGGCCGGCCTGTAGGTGAAAGAAGGCCGCAAAAAAAGGCCAGACGCAGATTTGGCCAGAAAATGGACGATCAGTGTGTTCNTGTGGATCTTTGGGGTTTAGGGCCGGCCTGTAGGTGAAAGAAGGCCGCAAAAAAAGGCCAGACGCAGATTTGGCCAGAAAATGGACGATCAGTGTGTTCAGGAGTGGGAAAATCGACGCTTTTTTGACGCCCTCTGTTTTTGACAGATTCTCTTGCATCTGAGAGGCCCTCCTGATTGATGGTGCCCATTGTGGAGTGTGTGGATGGTACCCATTGTGGAATGTTTGGATGGTACCCATTGTGGAGTGTGTGGGTGGTACCCATTGTGGAGTGTTTGGATGGTACCCATTGTAGAGTGTGTGGATGGTACCCATTGGGGAGTGTATGGATGGCACATATCTTTGAGTGTTTGGNTGTGGATCTTTGGGGTTTAGGGCCGGCCTGTAGGTGAAAGAAGGCCGCAAAAAAAGGCCAGACGCAGATTTGGCCAGAAAATGGACGATCAGTGTGTTCGGGAGTGGGAAAATCGACGCTTTTTTGACGCCCTCTTTTTTTGACAGATTCGCTTGCATCTGAGAGGCCCTCCTGATTGATGGTGCCCATTGTGGAGTGTGTGGATGGTACCCATTGTGGAGTGTATGGATGGCACATATCTTTGAGTGTATGGATGGTACCCATAGATCCTGTGTAAGTGATGTGTGTATCGAAGAGAGATTCAAAAAAAAGGCCAGATGCAGATTTGGCCAGAAAATGGACGATCAGTGTGTTCGGGAGTGGGAAAATCGACGCTTTTTTGACGCCCTCTTTTTTTGACAGATTCTCTTGCATCCGAAAGGCCCCCCTGATTGATGGCACCCATTGTGGAGTGTGTGGATGGTACCCATTGTGGAGTGTATGGATGGTACCCATAGATCCTGTGTGAATGATTTGTGTATCGAAGAGAGATTCAAAAAAAAGGCTAGATGCAGATTTGGCCAGAAAATGGACGATCAGTGTGTTCGGGAGTGGGAAAATCGACGTTTTTTCGAGCGCCTATTTTTTTTGACAGGTTCTTTTTGATCTGAAAGACACCCCTGATGGATGCTACAACAGCCATGGATCCTGTAAAAACATGATTGGCACCCATCGTGGAGTGTATGGACGGTACCCATGGATCCTGTGTAAATGATTTGTGTATTGAAGAGAGAGTCAAAAAAAAAAAAGGCCAGATGCAGATTTGGCCAGAAAATGGACGATCAGTGTGTTCGGGAGTGGGAAAATTGACGTTTTTTCGAGCACCTGTTTTTTCGGACAGGTTCTTCGGATCTGAAAGGTACCCCTGAGGGATCATACCCAAACATGGATCGTCTATAGGTCATTGGTACCCATGGCGGAGTGTATATCGACGGTACTCATGGATTTGGTATGTATGATGTGTATCGAAGAGAGACTCCAAAAAAAAAGGCCAGATGCAGATTTGGCCCGAAAAGTGCAAAATCAGTGTGTTCGGGAGTGGGAAAATCGACGCTTTTTCGAGCACCTGTTTTTTCGACAGATTCTTTGGATCTTCTGAAAGGTACCCTTGACGGATGCTACACAGCCATGGATCCTGTATATATGATTGGTACCCATTGTGTAGTGTATGGACGGTACCCATAGATCCTGTATGTGTGATGTGTGTACCGAAGAGAGACTCAAAAGAAAAGGCCAGATGCAGATCTGGCCAGAAAATGCACAATCAATGTGTTCGTGAGTGGGAAAATCGATGCTTTTTCGAGCACCTTTTTTTTGGACAGATTCTTTGGATCTGAGAGGTACCCCTGAGGGATAGTACCCAAACATGGATCCTGTACTATATGATTGGTACCCATGGTGTAATGTATGGACGGTACCCATGGATCCTGTGTAAATGATATATCTGATATGTATCGACAGTATATTAAAAAAAGGCCAGATGCAGATTTGGCCCGAAAAGTGCAAAATCAGTGTGTTCGGGAGTGGGAAAATCGACGCCTTTTCGAACAAGTCTTAGTTTGACGAAAAATGCCATGGCTGGTAGTCGCTGATAGAAGAGAATGGATACCTTGGACTGAATGGTCGGAATGGAAGGGACTTCGATGCTCTGTATACGGCTGATACTATATGCCTTTGTGAAAGCCTGTATGAAAGATCGGGATGTCTCGGCTTTACTGGTTCATGACTTGCTTGCGGCTGTGAGCCATCACTATGACTGCAAAAATGACCGCTTGTGGACTGGAGCATGCGGTGGTGATTCCAGTCCGTAGAATTGTCAGCTCAAAGAGCGATGTTCAACCGCTGATCGACCAAAAAGGGTTTGTTTTCTTGCTACCCCTCATGCTGTACTCAATAACCCAACAAGTTTGCATAGAGGTGTCGAATCCGTGACTCAGGAAAATTCTTTTAATATTCGGAATCATAAAATCATGTATGGGAGCTCAAAAACCGGCATTGCAAGAATCTCGTTATCTATGAACATATGTGAAATACTCACCACGCGTCAATTGACTCAAGTGGATTTTGAAAGAAACATCTTCAGCCATATGCCAGGCAACCAAGCAGCTTCATAAAAGATCCTCATATATTTCATTGAAAGAAAAATGAAAGATCTTGCTTTAGCGTTTGGCTAGAAACACGAACCCGGATGCACGGTCGTGTAATTAGAGGGTGCCTAGAGCCATGTGAGCTCGGAGGGCGGGGGGGGGGGAAGAGACATGGCGGCTATTGACAAATAATGTTTGGGTTTGCCTATTGCAATCGGTTCATGTATCCATATTCACCATTTGTCACCCATCTTGAAACATGTCGACATTCCGATTCAAGCAAGCATGATCAAACTCATAGTCTCCTTCGTTCACTCTGTCGTCGCATAGTGCCACCCAAGAGCGGATCGGAGGTTTAGTACCGACAATCCAATCAATCAGTCTATGGAGTACATTGATTATGTTGAAAAATGTCTTTGCTAAGGACTTTTTACGGGTTGAGGAATTTCGAGAAAGAAGGAGATTGGATTCGTGAATTATTTGGTTAAAGGGTGTGTACGATAAAAAGAAGTTGGGGTTCAAGTTTTTAGTAGAGTAAAAGGATTTAGGGTTAAATGGTTTTGGGGTTAAAGGATTTTAGGGTTAAGGGATCTTAGAGTTAAATGGTATTAGGTTTGAAGAATTTTAGGGTTAAAGCGTAGTCTGTTAAGGGTTAAAAGGATTGCGGAGTAGAGAGACTTTAGGGTTAACGGATCTCAAGGTTAAGGGATCTTAAAGTTAAAGGATCGTAATGTTAAAGGATTTTGAGGTTGACGGATTTTAGGGTTAAAGGGTTTTAGGTTTAAGAGGAAATTGAGTTTAAAGGATTTGAGGGTTAATGGATCTTAAAGTTACAGGATTTTAGAGTTAACGGATGTTAAGATTAAAGGATTTTTGAATTAGAAGATGATAAATATATATATATATAAATATAAAGATAGAATTAAAGGATATTAGTGTTAATGGATTTTAGGATTTGATGATCTTCCTGTGAAAGGGATTTAGGAGGAAAGGAAATACAAGTTGAAGGATTTTAGAGTTGAAGGATTTTAGGGTTAGAGGATATTAGGGTTGATTGATCTTCGGGTTTAAGAATTTGGAGTTAAAGGATTTTAAGGTGTGAGTGTTTCGGGGTTAAAGGATTTTAGGGTTAAGAGATCTTAAGTTTAAAGGGTATTAGGATTGAAGGATTTTACGATTAAAGGGTGGGTCTAGGGTTAAATGGATTGTGAAAGGATTTGAGAATTAAAGGATGATATATATAGAGTTAAAGGATCTTAGTGTTGATGAATTTTAGGATTTGAGGATCTTCCTGTCAAAGGGAGTTAGGGTTAAAGGATTTCTGGATTAAAGAATTTTGGGGTGGAAGAATCTTCGGGTTAAAGGTGTTAGGGTTCAAAGATTTTAAGACGTAAGTGTTTTAGGGTTAAAGGATTTTAGTGTGAGGGGGGGAGAGGGCGTTGAGTGCTCAAGGAGTTTAGGGTTGAAGGGCGCTAGAAATACAAGTAAAGGCACAGCAGGTTGGCAGCATTCAGGCGCAACAGCCTCCGTAAGTTTTGCGACCGCAGGTTGACAGCGCCAGCCCAATGAAAGGCGCGGCTGTTTAACGATTGCATCGTTCAGGAGCTTTAGGGGTTGAGATGGGTTAAAGATTTTCGGGTAAGTAGGAGACGGATTCAAAAAATGTGAGGTTAAAGGGCGTGTAGAGTTTAAGTTTTGAATTGAAAAAAATTAGGGTTCCAGGATTTGGGTTTAGGGATGGTTTGTTATGAGATTGGAATAAAATTCTATTTAGAGTTAATACGCAGGCATCTCGGGTAAGAAGGAGAAATGGTTTACAGGATTGCGGAGTTCAAAGGCGTGTTGGATAAAAGGAATTAAGGCTAGAGTTTAAATTGGAAAGATTTTGAAGTTAAAGGAGATGCTATTGTTAAATGATTGAGAATAGCAGTGGTCCTGCGTTCTGTGCTGGCAGGGGTTGAAAATTCCATTGCTAAGAAATTTTTGGGTTGGGGAATTTCGGCTAAGAAGGATATGGAGTTCAAAACATTCTTGGTTAAAGGGCGTCTATAATAAAAGGAATTAAAGATTTAAATAGACAATAAATTTGGGATTTGAATGGTTTAGGGTTTAGGATTTAGGGCGTTTTAGCCGCGTAGCAGCAGAAAATCTAATGCATGGATGGCGCCACCGCACACCTGACTGGTGTGAAGATGGCGGCAAATCATAGGATGGTGTTTGTATGCTTCTTTGAGATGGGGCCCTTTGATCTGGGGCTTTTACCTTCTTTCCCACCCCTCTCCAGGTAGGAGGCAAGCCACCCTATTTTCTTTCTTTTAGGGTTTAGGGCAAGCCCTTTATTCCCACCCTCTGTAGTAAGAAGGGCTGAAGCCCAAGCTAGTCCAAGGCTTGCCAAAGCTCAAAAATCGAAGTTTGACCAGTGAAATCCTGCTATTAAATTTCGTACTACGGATATTGGAGGATTTGCCATTTTCTGGCAGATCGTGGGCTTGTGGATTTACCATTGCAATTTTGGGCCATAGGCAGGGACCCTTTCCGTGACGCTCCAAAATTCTGCAGGGCGGTAGGAGCTGTTCGACGGGCGGTTTTTTCCCGGTCGGACGCGTCGAGCCGGAACTTTTTTTGAATATTTTCAGCTCAGTTTGGCGTTTGAACTGGTCGAAATGTTGTTTTGGGAGCTTGGCACCTCTGAAACACCTGGAAAAAGCGAAGCCGGAGCCTAAATCTTAAAGAACGTGCAAAAAAGGCCCCTTGGTTAGGATTTGGCGCTCGGGCCTGTTTAACGGATATTTTTTTGTATTGAAATCAATTCCGTTTTGGAACCCGAAAATTTTCGGATTTTGAATACTAAAAGGATTTAGGGGTTTGGCCTTCGAGGCGTATATTTTCAGCTAATTTCAGCTCCTTTTGGCCTTTTAGCTGGTTCAAATGTGGTTTTGAGGCCCTAGAACCTCTGAAACAACTGGAAAAAACCAGTTTGACATCATTAAAGCTAATTTTTAGGTTGGGCCATAGGCAGGGACCTTTTCCGTGACCCTCCAAAATTCTGCACGCCGGCAGACGCCGGCAGAAGCTGTTTTTTGTGCCGTTTTTTCCCGGTCGGACGCGTCGAGCCGGGAACTTTTTTGGGAAATTTTAAGCTCGTTTTGGCTTCTAAACTGGTCCAAATGTGGTTTTGGGAGCCTGGCACCTTAGAAATAGCTGTAAAAAAAGACATTATAGCGCTTCCAGCGGAGACCTGTGCACGGTAGGTTTGGGGTATTGCCCTTCTTAGGGCATTTTAACGTACGTTGAGGCCTGGCACTGTAAATCTTTGGCATGGCAGGCGCCATCCTTTGGGCAAAGGCTTTGATATGGGCTAAGCAGCCCTGGGGCCTGTGAGGCCCTATTTGAACATTCTCCATAGGCACCACCCATTGTTCTTGGCTTGAAGCACTGTATATGGCTACCGGCCATCTTCAGGGTGCTGGCCACCCAGTAATGGGTAGGAACGGCCTAAGTAGGCCAGGGTGGGAATGGTTCGAAAATCGAACCGAAGGTCGGGAGAGCCGTCTTGCATTTCCGAGGGGTGCCCTGGAAGCCAAAATGAACAAGCCTGCGTGGGTTTTTGTTCTGGGCTGGCAGGACGCTGTTGTTCGGCGCTGGCAGAGGGCCTTTGTTCTGCGCTGGCAGAGGGCTTTTGTTCTGCGCTGGCAGAGGGCTTTTGCACGGTAGGTTTGGGGTATTGCCCTTCTTAGGGCTATTCAAGCGTACGCTTGTACTTCCCTGGCACAGCAGGAGTAAAGATGAGCATGGCAGGCGCCATCCTTTGGGCAAAGCCTTTGATATGGGCTAAGCAGCCCTGGGGCCTAAGAGGCCCTATTTGAACATTCTCCATAGGCACCACCCATTGTTCTTGGCTTGAAGCGCGGTATGTGGCTGCCGGACATCCTCAGGGTGCTGGCCACCCAGAAATGGGTGGGAACGGGTTTAGGGTTTAGGGTTTAGGGTGTGCAAAAGTAGTCGCGCGTGGGCGGGGGGCTGTCAATTCTGCTGGCACGCCCCCCGCTCGAAGCGCGCTCGCTCTGCTGGTTGGCCCACCCCAGCCACCCAAAGTACGAACTTTTAGGGTTTAGGGTTCCATTCTAAGTGGAACCCTTGGATGGGTTTCAAGAACAAGTCGCTGCGAGCTCCGTAAAACATGCAAGCATTAGAGTGCAGCTGGGACGCCAGCTGCTGGCTCTTCGTATTTGCTTTTGCGCGGCGCGCGAAAAAAGTGATAGCCATTTTCGAACTCGCAATTACAAGCAGTCTGACTCAAAAACGCGTATTTTTGGAAACAAGCTTGCAGGGATTTCTGGGGGTCTCTGGGAGTCTCTGGGGGTCTCTGAAGGGGTCTCGGAAGAGGTTTCTGGGGGTCTCTGGGAGTCTCTGGGGGTCTCTGGGGGTCTTTGGGGGTCTTTGGGGTCTGTGGGGGTCTCTGCGGGTCTTTGGGTGTCTTTGGGGGTTCTTTGGAACCTCGTTTTTAGGACTTTAGCAAGGCACAGCGTGTGTAGCCAGGAGGCGACGCCCACATGCCAAATGGTCGTCGATTAGGGGTTATATTCTACTGGCTGCGCCAGAGGGTTGTAGCCGTCAGGCGTGGTCGACTGGCGTTTGCGTTGTCCTGCTAGGCTTGACCCTAGCAGGCCCTCAGATTCGTAATGGCGTCGAGGCTTAGCCTCGAGCCAGAAGGCTCGAGCACACATGCTTATGGTTAGCTGTGCTCTCGCCTGTTTAGGGTTTAGGGTTTAGGGTCCGACAAGGTTTTAGGGTTTAGGGTTTAGGGTCCGACAACACAGGTTGTCGCCATGGCCAATCTCCCTTATCAATAAAACAGGAAGAAATGAAAGAGAATTGAAAACTTTTTTTAGGGGGAAGCCGCCCTAAGCACAAATGGGGTATTTTGCCGCCAAAAAGGGTGGAAAAAGCTTCAAAATGCTTTAAAAATGAATTAAAATCAATTATAACATGTTCTATAAACATGTTTCAAAAGGTATTATATCTGCTTTCCTTTGGCTTGAGAAGCTTCCCAGAAGGTTTTTTAGAGGTCCCTGGAAGGCTCCCAGAAGGCACCCGGAAGCTTCCCAGAGGCTCCCAGAAAGCACGCAGTGACTCCCAGAAGGCTCCCACAAAGCCTGTAGAAGAGTCCCAGAAGGCTTCCAAAAGGCTTCCGGAAAACTTCGCAGAAAAGGTTCCCAAAAGGCTCTCCGAATGCTTCGCAGAGGCAGAAGGCTCCCACAGACTGCCCGAAGGCTCCCAGAAGGCTCCCGGAAGCTTCAAAGCTCCCAAAGATTCCCCGAAGGCCCCCACAAACCTTCCAGAAGGCTTCCAGAAGATTTCCGGAAAGCTTCCCGGAAGCCCCGGAACCTTCCCAGAGACTTTCAGAAGGCTCCCACAAAGCTTCCAGTAGGCTGCCGGGAAGCTTCCCGGAAGCCCCGGAACCTTCCCAGAGACTCTCAGAAGGCCGTCGCAAAGCTCCCAGACGGCGCCCAGAAAGCTTCCAATGCAATTCCAAAAAGACTCCCGGCCAGGATTTGGCCCAAAATGCCCGTTTTCCTGAATTCCCGGAATAGGAATTTAATAGGCCGCCCAGGGCCACAGAAATTGTCAAAATCCAGCTCCAAAAGGGCTCCCGGCCAGGATTTGGCCCAAAATGGCCGTTTTCCTGAATTCCCGGAATAGGAATTTAACAGGCCGCCCAGCGCCACAGAAATTGTCAAAATCAGGCTCCAAAAAGGCTCCCGGCCAGGATTTGGCCCAAAAT
>BGPT01001092.1:90016-114433 GCA_003297045.1 Symbiodinium sp. clade C Y103
TTAGGGTCAAAGGGTCTTGGGGTTAGAGGATTTTAGGGTTAAATGATCTTAGGGTTAAAGGGTTTTAGGGTTAAAGGATCTTAGGGTTACAGGGTGTTAGGGTCAAAGGGTCTTGGGGTTAGAGGATTTTAGGGTTAAATGATCTTAGGGTTAAAGGGTTTTAGGGTTAAAGGATCTTAGGGTTACAGGGTGTTANTTAGGGTCAAAGGGTCTTGGGGTTAGAGGATTTTAGGGTTAAATGATCTTAGGGTTAAAGGGTTTTAGGGTTAAAGGATCTTAGGGTTACAGGGTGTTAAGGTTAAAGGATCTTAGGGTTGGCCGTCCAAAAGCTTTGTATATGTTTTTGTGAAGCTTGGAGGCCCTGTGTTGGCGCAGGACAGCAAGAGTGGAAGTTCTTCTGCGATCGAAGCAGCTGAAGCCATGAGAACTACACGTGCCTTGGAACCTCGGGGAACCTCTGCGGCCGCTTAGAAGTCATCGACACCGACTGCGCTTCATGCAAGAGCGGAAGCCGCTGAAAATCTGGAGGAACTGGCGGAGCCTCATGCAAGCTTGCGGAAGCAACGCCCTTCCATGGAAATCCATGGAAGCCACTGGCAGCCCGTGGAACGCGTGGAAACCTCCCAAAAATCTGGAAATCCATGGAAACCTGACGTTGGTAGTCGCCGGCAAGCATGGAAATCTACAACTCCCAGCCATGGAACCCTTGAGAAACCCAGCAAAAACACTTGCACGAACAGGCTTGCACGGGCCACTAGTAGGCACTAGCACCTGCTGCGCAAGCGTCCCAGACATCCCTGAGAATGGTAGCGAGACACGTACTAAAACACCATCAGGCGCAGGCCCCAGAAGGCCACTGATTGGCTTTTGGCACAGGTTGCACGAGGCTCTAGGGAGCCTGAAAGGTGGTGGTGAGGCAAATGAAAGACACGTACCAAAACACCATCAGGCGCATGCCCCAAGAGGCCACTGATGGGCCCTGGCACGGGTTGCACGAGGCTTCCCGGAAGCCTGGAGGGTGGTGGTGAGGTTTGGTGGCAAGACACACACCAAAACACCCTCAGGGGCAAGCCTTAAGGGGCCAGTGATGGGCCCTGGCACGGGTTGCAAGAGGTTCCAGGAAGCCTGGAGGGTTGTGGCGAGGTTGGCTCTGTCGGAGCGAACGGAGCACATTGGGTCGCGGGGCGCCGGGGCGCAACCGCAACCCAGCCAAGCAAAGCCCAGCGCCCCCAGCCCAAAGAGCATCAGAGGACAAGCCGCCAAAACCAGTAAGACCCACTTGCCCTCTGGATGCGGCATTGTCTCTCGACGCGGGCTTGGCAGCGACGGTAGCGGGCTCAAATTCTAGCCGGTCCTTCGAGAGGAGGATGGTATCGACTGTACTTGCACTAGACCTGCAAATCCTTCGGCAGCTGTTCGCTCGCCAGTGTGTTTTGTGGGCTGGTTGCCTGGTACTTTTTCCTTGGCGGGGTGCTGCTCCCTCACTTTGGGCGCCGCCCCGCGCCTTTCAGTGGTCAATTTCTTAATGCCCCAGCCCTGGGCGTATCTCTTCAGGTGGATCTTACAGGACAGATCACTTCTTGAGATGCTCTTGTAGGAATGTCAGTACTACAAGACATCATGGAAGAGAGATCACCATTTGATCCCTGGAGGATAAAGAATAGGGGTAGAAGACTCTGCCTGGTCAGTTTCTTCGACTTCCACAAATGTCGGCAGGCAACNGAATAGGGGTAGAAGACTCTGCCTGGTCAGTTTCTTCGACTTCCACAAATGTCGGCAGGCAACTTAATTATACACCCCCAAGGGATGGTTGTGGTGATCTAGATTGCCTAGCACGAGATGTCGGCGCCGTGGAAGCAAAAGGGTTTTTCAGCCTAAGGCCTACTAAGTAAAAGAGGCTCCCGTCGATGGCAATGTGAGGGATGGGCCCCCTCCGGNAGGGTTTTTCAGCCTAAGGCCTACTAAGTAAAAGAGGCTCCCGTCGATGGCAATGTGAGGGATGGGCCCCCTCCGGATCACCACTTTTTTAAAATAATCGTTTGAAATTTCAAAAGAAGGATCAACTACGCAGGATGATTTTCCCAAAAGCATTCCGTCATTCTAAGAAAGCTACAGTGCAGAGGTAGAGGTAAAGCAAGAAAAAATCAGTGGCTTACAGTTCAATTTCAAGTTTCAAAGAGAACCCCGCTATGCTTCACCGAGGGTATTTTTCAAAACGCAATTCTTTCTCTCGGAAACATAGGTTCAAGTTGCATTTTCAATGGCAAAAGATTTCCACGTGGCGGAGCCAACAGGAATGCCAGCAATGAAAGCGCCCATCTAAGGACTGTTGTTGGAGTTCGAGCCTTGTGGATGGAGCCTTGGATTGATGTTTGATTTTTGACCGTAGGAAGCAGCGGCATTGGTTTGCAAAAGGCTTCTGTTGTTCAGGTATGGAGCTATGCATCTCGAGGAAGCAGACTTCCTTTGAAGCTGGTCCTGTGGCTACATCAATGCCTTTGCTGTTTGGCTGTGATCCTCCTTTCTTTGCGGGCCTTGGCTGCATCAGGATGCGTCGGTTGCTTGTNGGTCCTGTGGCTACATCAATGCCTTTGCTGTTTGGCTGTGATCCTCCTTTCTTTGCGGGCCTTGGCTGCATCAGGATGCGTCGGTTGCTTGTTTTTCTTCAGTATTGTGCTTGTGCTCTTCCTTTCAGGACGTCATCCTTCCAGACGCACATGGGACTAAGGTTGCCCATACGCCCAGAAGGGGCTGGCTACTTGGAAGGGGTTTTTGGGACCCAGAAATTGGCTACTTAGAAGAGGCTTTTGGAGCTTAGAAAGGGGTACTTAGAAGGACTTACTCGGAAGGGTTTTCGGGCATCCAGCCACCACCGCGTCCCGAGGAAAGCTGCAGCACATGGTTTCTACGAGCTGCGTGGCGAGCTTGCCTTCGAACACTGGCGCTTGACTTGAGCAGAGGCAGGCCAAAAGGGGGGTTGAAGTGATAGCTTTTCTTTGGATTTCTACCAGTCAACCTGACATAAAACCTTGGCAGTCAAAATTTGCAGTCCAGGTGCATCAAATGCACTTGCACTGATGGTTTTCAAGCGTGATTTACACGTCTGCCTTCTGCGGTTGCGAGTCTTTGGAAGAACCTCCATGTATGTTTTGCTGCGGCCTTTTGATTGCGCGTCTCGAGCACGCTCTTTTCCCAATTCGCTTTTTCAATCGCTACTTGTCATGCCGCCGTGCGGTCGCTGCGGTACTGGAAAGAGGAGTGGCCGTGGCAAAGGGTGGTGCAGCAACGTGGCATGCAGGGAGGCCGAGAAGAAGGAGAAGGAAGAAGAGAAGCGCTTGCGAAAAGAAGATCGTCAGCGAAAGGATGCTGCTGGTAAAAGGGGGCCGTGCCCAGGAGAAGGCGGCCGACCAGAAGATCTTGAAGCGCAGGCGTGCAAACAGGCACGGCAAGAGAAGCGCGAGGAGAAGGGCGCTGGTGAAAGAGGACCCTGCCCAGGTGAAGGCGCTGGGGGACGACCTGCTGACAGTGAGGAAGTGCAGGCAGAGAAGCTTGAGGCACGTGGTTTCATGTATACAAATGATAGGTAACAACATGGGTTCTGAAGCGCAATTGTTCTAATTCACGTGTCTTTTTTTAATGTTGTTTGACGGTTCTTGCTCATGGCCCTGAGGCAGAAGTTGGCCCGCCCTATCATGGAGAAGACGGCTTTACTGACGAGCAGGTGGTCAAGAAGTACCGTCGCTACCTGGCCAAGTGGGGCATCTATGGCTTGTCGAGGGTCTGCCAGATCTGCCGCTCCTTAACACCAGCAAAACATTGCAAGCAGATGCAGAATCGGGATGCAGGAGAAGCGCGGAAATTGGCTTGCAGGAATTGCCGGGAGAAGAAGATCAACTACGTGCTGCCCACTCTTCCGCCTACACCAGAAGCCCTGGCAATCTTGAATGCCTTGGAACGCCGATTGTTGGCCATGGCGAAAGTGGACCAGGTCCTGATCGACAAGCTGCCTGCTGGAGGTCCAAGCGCACAATGGGGCAGAATGTACGTTATCCCAACGGAGGAGCCCGAGCTTTGTGACTTGCTGGAGGAGGCAGAGTTGGGAGAGGATGGTGTGGTCTACGTCAAGGGCGTCCAGGGCCTAACAGCGTCTGTAGCGCGCCTCCAATACCTCTATGCCGCATTGCAGGTCCTCAAAGAGCAGCACAGCTTCTACAAGGACAGCGCGGCCGTGGACAAAGCCTTGGCGGACATGAGCCGCATCCTGGAGCAACTTCCTTCCGTGCCCGATCGAGAAAACCACGAAGGCCAAGAACAAGAGGATGATGAGGCCGAGGAGGAACTGGAAGTCACCTACCTCACCGCCCGGGAGCCCACCATCCCAAAGGCCGACTTGCAGACGCTGAAGGAGCTCCGTCGCAAGGCCAAGCACACCCTTGACAACGTTGACGCGCTGCTCTTCCCACACTTGTTCCCTGAGGGCGAGGGCGGCTACCCTGAGAACGCCAAGAAATTTNTCATCGCCAAGCTCCTCCGTGACCATGGATATGCAGCGGGCGGGGCGGAGGTGGAGGAGGAAGCGGCCAAGATCATCCACCAATACATGATCAACGAGAACCATGTCTGGGACGGCATGACCGCAAACCAGCTCTGCAACTCCATGCCGGCCATCGTGGCGCGACAATTCATGCACGGGCTTCGGCAGATGCTCCACTGGCTCCAAGGTGGTGATAGCGGCAGCAAGTTCGATGCGGACAACGTGGACGAGCAAGACCGCCCAGAGGTTGATGCCGAAGGCACAGACTCTGAAGCAGCCCCAGCCATGGACGAAGCAGGCCGGCACCACAGCATGAAGAGAGAGAAGCCGCCCTTCAAGGTCTTGGACTACATCGTCCGTATTGAATGGCAAAAGCGCGGCNGGCACCACAGCATGAAGAGAGAGAAGCCGCCCTTCAAGGTCTTGGACTACATCGTCCGTATTGAATGGCAAAAGCGCGGCTACCCCCATGCGCACATCCCCTTGTGGGCCGACGTGCCCGATGTGGCCGGCATGCAGGGGCCTGAAGACGATGCTGGTGAAGATGTGGACTGGTCGGATGAGGAGGTGAGGGAAAGCTTCGTCCCAACCTGCGCCGAGGACCTGAGCGACAAATACATCCGTACCAAGTCTTCCTATCGCTGGAAAGAAGATGCCAAGGTACGAGATGAAAAGAAGTGCTCGGTCAACGCCAAGCTGGCCACTTTCATGGAACACAAGTGCGGACCGTACTGTGGCAAGTATACCTTGGGCTCTTGTCGCTTTGGGTTTCCACGTGGCCCAGAAGCACAGACCAGATGGCGCACCCCACAGGAGCAGTTCGGCAGCCGTTGGAAATCCAGCTTGGCAGCACGACGGCACAAGGACGACGGCATGGTCGGTCAGTACAACGAGGCCATCTTACGTTTTTGGCGGGCATCCATGGATCTCCAGGTGATTTGTGAACTCACCTGCGCCTCCAAATACATCCTCGGCTATGCGTTCAAGTCCAAGGAGGATCTGGCAGCCAAGCGGCGCATCGACACCATCATGGAAAGCTTCCTCCAAGACATGGGCAAAGTAGACCTGACCACCAATGAAGTCTACCAGGCCGCCCACGCTGCCACCCAAGGCCGCACCACCTCCACCTTCGAGGCAGTCCACTACTTGCTTGGCTTTCCCACGGTGTTCTTTTCCAGGGACAACGAGTGGATCCAAGTTTGTCCACCCAGCACCTGGACCTTGACGGTGCCGCAGATGGAGGAGGAAGATGCCTTGCAAGACCCGGCGCAGTACGCAGCCATGCGAGCGCAGGCAGGCACAGACTTGCCAGTGGCACACAGGTGGTATCAGCACATGCAGCAAAACTTTCCGGAAGAAGAAGTTGAGATCCCGGTGGAAAAGGCGGCGCCAAGAAAGGTACAATGGCAGGACATCACCTTCTTTGACTTTGTGGCCGGCTTCCGTTACATCGCCAAGAAGGAGGGTGACAAACCCACGCCCCGGCCATGGCCTGCAATAGTAGCGCATCGCAACTTCAGCCCTGACCTTGAGGCGGAGCATTTCTATTATTCTAAGCTCCTTCTGCACACACGGTGGGAAGAGCCCGGTGACTGGCAGGAAGAAGAAAACCAAGGAAGCCACGCAGCCGCCTTCCAGCGCATTGCCACCGACCAGGAGCGCCACCCCAACTTCCTCGACTCCATGTGCATGCCCAAGATGAATGGCACCGTGCAAGCAGCCAGGGAGCTCCAAGCCGTGCAGGCCGTCATGTATCTGAAGGCCACGGCGCTGGACATGGAGGGCTACGGGCATTGCCGCGCCAATGAGGACAACTACCAGGATTCCTTGAAGATCATGCAAGCCCTCAAGGACAAGCACGGCGAGGACATCGACTTCATGGCCCCGGACACCGTGCCCACTGGACCTGCAACAGATGTCTTTGCGCCTGTGGATGGCGGGCAGGCAAGGCTGCATCGTTACTACAAATTAGATTTAGGAAGAGGTATAGGCCTTCCAAGCAACCACACACACATATATATATATATAGATATATATATTTTTTTGGTCGTGACATTTGTCAAACAATAAATAAGCCAAAAAAGATGCTTAAGCCCCGCCGCAGGAAGCCTTCGACATGTTGAACGTGGAGAATCCATCCCCAGAGGTCTTGAAGCAGAAGCGCTGCGTGCAGTACATCCTGAGCGCTGTGCTAGACGGCCCGGGCTCCAAGGACAAAGCCTCCATGGAACGATTGCGGCTGTTGATTCATGGACCTGGCGGCTGTGGGAAATCAGTGGTCACCAAAGCGGCGGCGCATATGCTCAGACAGGGCGGCAAGGGCACGGTGCTCGCAGCACCGACGGGCGTAGCAGCCTTCAACATCAATGGCATCACGCTACATTCCAGCCTGCTACTCCCAGTCGAGAACCAAAGCTACGGCAAGGTATGCGATGTGCCCTTACCGCGNAGCAGCCTTCAACATCAATGGCATCACGCTACATTCCAGCCTGCTACTCCCAGTCGAGAACCAAAGCTACGGCAAGGTATGCGATGTGCCCTTACCGCGCGGTGAACAATTGGCCCTGCTGCAGAGCTTTTGGAGGCACGTGGATGTGCTGATGGTTGATGAGCCGAGCTTTGTTTCATCAGAATTGCTGGGTCGTATCGACAAGCACCTTCGCCTTGCACGGGACATGCCCCACTTGCCTTTCGGTGGCGTGCACATCATCTTCATCGGAGATTTGTACCAGCTCCCACCACCAGGAGGCGGGCGAGGGNTTGCACGGGACATGCCCCACTTGCCTTTCGGTGGCGTGCACATCATCTTCATCGGAGATTTGTACCAGCTCCCACCACCAGGAGGCGGGCGAGGGAACCGCCAATGCAAGATTTTATTTCAAAGGTTTGCACAGGTTTAAAAATATGTTGTCAAAGGAATTTCTCAGTAGATACACGAATATATATATACATACATATAAATACATTGTATGTATATGCACGTAAGTGAAGCCTGCCTACCCAAGCGTTGAATTTGGACAGGCCTGCCCATCTTCGCCAGCAAGCTTTGGTCCCTCTTTGACCTGTGCGAGTTGGAAGGCAATCAGCGCGCCGGCAGCGATCCGGANGACAGGCCTGCCCATCTTCGCCAGCAAGCTTTGGTCCCTCTTTGACCTGTGCGAGTTGGAAGGCAATCAGCGCGCCGGCAGCGATCCGGAATGGGCTGCCCTACTGGCACGGCTACGGGTAGGTCAACAGACAGACGCAGACATCCAGACATTGCAGCGCATGGCCTTCAAGAAGAACGACAAGCGCAAGCCTCCTGAAGGTGCTGTGCATCTGTTCGCCACGCGCCAGCAAATCACGAAGCGCAACAACGAGTACATCGAGGACCTCGCTGAACGGTTGCACTTGGAGATCTACGAGAGCCCGGCGGCAGACACGTCCCTCAGCTCAGGCGTCCCCTTGCCACCCGAGAAGGCATGGCTGCAGTCAGAGGACACAGGGGGCCTCGAGATGTTGCTGCGACTGGCAGTTGGGGCTGAAGTCATGCTCCGCAAGAACCTGGACGTGCCCGATGGCCTAGTCAACGGTGCACGGGGCGTGGTCCAGCACATTGATGTCCACCCAGGGGGCGAGATTGACAAGGTTTGGGTCAGCTTCGAGAAAGGGGCCGGCAACAAGNGTCCACCCAGGGGGCGAGATTGACAAGGTTTGGGTCAGCTTCGAGAAAGGGGCCGGCAACAAGTGGCAAATGGCACACCAAACCTTCAGCGTTGCCATCCGGCGCACCACGGCCCAGTTCAAAGACAAGGACGGCAACAAAGCAGAAAGGCGCCAGTTCCCCCTTGTCCTGGCCAAGGCCTGCACCATCCACAAGAGTCAGGCGGCCACCTACCATGCAGGCGTCCATGCCCGGCTGGACAAGCATTGCAAGCAAGAAGGCCAGGCCTACGTGGCTCTCAGCAGATCACCCACCCAGAAGCTGTGCACCCTCGAGTGCTTCGATAGCAGCAGCCTCCACTTCAACGCCAATGCACAATGGGCCTTAGTGACGCTGAAGGAGAAGCTGGCTAGAAGCAGCGGGCCCAACAAACAAGCACAGCAAGACCTCTGGCAAGCAGTCATCCGCCCAGCAGAAAGCGCCGCCCTCTACCAGATGCAGTTAGCACACATGCAGCGGCCCGACTGGAAGCAGTACCGTGAAGAGCAACGAGCCAAAGAAGCACCAAAGGAGGACGAGGAGGGCGGCACATTGACTTGCCCGCGTTGTGGCTGGGTGGCCAAAGACGCCGCTGCCTACAAGAAGCACAAGTGCCCGGCCAAGCAGCGCGCTCCAAAGGCAAAAGCCAAAGGCAAGGCCAAGGCCAAAAGCAAGCAGGCTCCAAAGCCCAAGGCCCAGCACAAAGCCAAGGACGGCAAAGATCTTACAACGGACAGCACAAACGAAGCCTCAGCACCATCAACCAAGACCCCCAGAAGAGGTATTGATCCACCGCCGCCTTCGAGCCCACCTCCCTTGCCACCCCCTGCAGACCCACCGACAGACGACCTGGAGCCAGCCGCGACCTGCTTCTTCTTCCAGCAACAGCAGGCAGCCCACTGTGGAATGCACGCCCTCAACAATGCCTTGGGCGAAGCTCTGTTCACCCCAGCGGCTATGCAGACAGCTGCCCAAACTTATTTGCAGGAGATGCAGGGCATTGACGACGTCAGGGGTGAGCACATCAGAGCTGGAGGGTGGTACTCGGTGCAAGTGCCCTACACCGCCGTATTTGCCAAGGGCTTCACCTTGGACTTTCACGCGCCTCTCCAGACTTGGGAAGAAGCTCTCCAAGAAGCGGCGCTCATCCAGAACTGNCTACACCGCCGTATTTGCCAAGGGCTTCACCTTGGACTTTCACGCGCCTCTCCAGACTTGGGAAGAAGCTCTCCAAGAAGCGGCGCTCATCCAGAACTGGAACAACCACCATTGGGTGGCCTACCGCTGGGGCAGCGATGGTGCGATCTACCGCCTGGACTCCATGGAGCCTGGCCCGAGCAGAGTGAATGAGGCCGAATTCGTTGCATGCATGGCAATCCACTGGACCTATGCCATACAGCGGCAGAGCTAAGGCCCGGGATATGTACCTATAGATTTTCTTTTGTTTCAAGCCTGCACAGACAGCNTGCATGGCAATCCACTGGACCTATGCCATACAGCGGCAGAGCTAAGGCCCGGGATATGTACCTATAGATTTTCTTTTGTTTCAAGCCTGCACAGACAGCGCAGACGCCCTAATTCGTATAGAAGAGGCGCTGTTGCTGAAGGCATACAGATCAGTCCGGCACAGTCAAAAAAGCGGAAAGCTGGCCAGCGCAGCTGTTGTCAGCGGGTGTTTAGCATGGCTATGAAGCATGTTTTTGCTTGCTTTTAGCTATATGTTGGTAACCTTCTCGCTCTGCCAGGCCCTCTTTGGCTTCCTCGTCAACTAGCCAAGACAGCGATGCATTCTATACCAGGCAGGGAATCGAAGGGAATCATTGTGTCATCGCGTGTAGCCGTGAAATTGCTCGACCGCGCTCCAACGTTAGGTCACCAAATTCCTTTTTTTGGTGTTGTGCTGGTGCCATTTCCGGTCTGCCAGGCCTGGGCTTCTGCAGGCGCGGGTAAGACCTTCAACATGCTGGACTGTGTTGTTCGCGGGTGCGCTTAGGATTCAGTTTAAGCATGTCAAGGCTTCATGCACAATTCTAATGCATTTTCGGGTCCTATGTAACTATTTTCGGCAATTCCAGGTTCCACTTAAGCAATTCAAAGCTCCCTTTGGGCAATTTAAGGCTCCATTTGGGCACTTCCAGGCTCCATTTGGGCAATTCTAGGTTCCACTTGTGCAATTTGGGGTCCATTTGGGCAATTTGAGCAAGTCCAGGCTCCATTTGGGCACTTCTAGGCTCCATTTGGGCAATTTGAGGGTCCTATATGCACCATTTGAAAACCCATTTGGGCATTTCTAGGCTTCGTTTGGGCAATTCCAGGCCTCATCTGGGCAATTTTAGGCGCCAGTTAGGCAATTCCAGGGTCCAGTTGGGCAAGTCCAGGTTCCATTTAAGCAATTCCGGGCTCCATCGCAACAATTCCAGGGTCCATTTGGGCAATTCAGGCTCCATGCGGGCAATTTTAAAATCCATTTAGGCAATTTTAGGATCCATTTAGGCAAATTTAGGCAATTTTAGGCTCCATTTGGGTAATTCTAGGCTCTTTCCAAGCTCCATTTGGGCAATTTAAGGCTCCATTTAGGTACTTCCAGGCTCCATTTCGGCAATTCTCGGTTCCATTTGGCCAATTTAAAATCCATTTGGGCAATTCCCGGTTCCATTTGGGCAATTATAAACCCCATTTGGGCTATTTGAAGCTCCATTTGGGCAATTTTCAGGTCCATTTAGACAATTTTAGGCTCCATTTAGGCAATTTTAGGCTCCATTTGGCTCCTTCCAAGCTCCATTTGGGCAATTTAAGGCTCCATTTGGGTACTTCCAGGCTCCATTTGGGCGATTCTAGGTTCCATTTGGCAAATTTAGGGTCCGTTTGGGCAATTCCCGGTTCCATTTGGGCAATTTGAGGCTCCATTTGGGCAATTTGAGGCTCCATTTGGGCAATTTTAAGGTCCATTTAGGCAATTTTAGGGTCTATTTAGGCAATTTTAGGCTCCATTTGGGTATTCTAGGCTCCTTCCAAGCTCCATTTGGGCAATTTAAGGCTTCATGCAGGCTATTCTAGGTCCATTTAGGCAATTCCAGGCTCCATTTGGGTACTTCCAGGCTCCATTTGGGCAATTCCAGGCCCCATTTGGGCAATTGTTACCGTCCATTTAAGGAATTTTAGGGTCCATTTAAGCAATTCCAGGCTCCATTTAAGCAGTTCCAGGCTCCATTTAAGCAATTTTAAGGTCCATTTAGGCAATTCCAGGCTCCATTTGGGTACTTCCAGGCTCCATTTGGGCAATTCCAGGCTCCATTTGGGCAATTGTTACCGTCCATCTAAGCAATTTTTGGGTCCATTTAGGCAATTCCCGGCTCCATTTAAGCAGTTCCAGGCTCCATTCAGGCAATTTTAGGGTCCATTTAGGCAATTCCAGGCTCCATTTAAGCAGTTCCAGGCTCCATTTAGGCAATTTTAGGGTCCGTTTAGGCAATTCCAGGCTCTATTTGGGCACCTCCAGGCTCCTTTTGGGCAGCCTTGGGCTCCAGTTTGGGCAATTTTTTGGTCTTAGAAGCAAAACAAAAACTTATTGCCGAAACTTATTGCCAAAACTTATGGCCAAAACGTTTTTTCTCCCCTGAACCCTGAATAATTCTTATAAACCTTAAACCCTAAACCCTAAACTTGGCGTGCGCCTGGCGCACGCCCTTCCTGGCCGAGCCACCGCCGACAGCGGGCGGAGGGGAGCTGTGGCTGCCATCAGCTCCCCGGGCTTTTGCAACCCAGGGCTGACCAGCCCGGCTGGGTACAGCCCTAAAATTAAATTACCCTTAACCGTAAGGTGAGCGCTCGGACGGCTCTCCTCTTGAACCTTTACTGTAGCTTCCTTTTAGAAGATTCCTGAAGCTTTCTAAAGATTGCAGAAGCTTCCCAGAAGCTTCTTTTGAAGCTTCCAGAAGATTGCCAAAAAGGAGCCTTTTTGTTTTCCAAAGGCTGCAGAAGCTTCCCAGAAGTTTCTTTTGAAGCTTCCACAAGATTGCGAAAAAGTTCCCAAAAGGCTTCTCTTGAAGCTTCTAGCAGACTGCCGAAAGGTTCCGGGAAAGCTTCTCTTAGAATTACCTCGAAGCTTCCTAGAAGCTATCAGAAGCTTGCGGTAGCTTCCCAGAAGCTTGTCCTAAAATTACAAAAGACGTCCCAGCAAGGTTTCCCCGAGGCCGCGCAAAAGCTTTCCAGAGATTGCAGAAGCTTGCCAGAAGCTTTTGGTGCTTCCAGAAGAATGCCTTCCGGGGGTCCTCCCCACGATCTGCCAGAAAATGGCAAATCCTCCAACATCTTCAGTATAAAGCTTAATAGCAGGATTTCAGCGATCAAAATTCAAACTTTGGAGCTTTGGCAAGTCCTTAGCCAAGCAAACCTTGCTTTAAACTCGCCATTTCATGTTTTTCGGCTGCTCATACAGCTATCTGGGGCTTTCGAAAGGCAAAACTGAATTTAAACTGTCGCAAAAAAGTTTCGGCTCGACACGTCCGACCGGGAAAAAATGCCACCCAGAACAGCTCCTGCCTATGTCCCAAATTTTGGGGCGTCACAAAAAGGGTCCCTGCCTATGACCCAAAATTGGACCGGTAAGTCCATAAGGCTTCGCAAGGCCTTCTTGGGGTCTCTCTCACAATCTGCCAGAAAATGGCAGATCCTCCAATATCCTCAGTACAAAATTTAATAGCAAGATTTCACCGATCAAAATTCGTTTTTTTGGCGCTTTGGCAAGTCGTGACCAAAGGTTTTTTTGGGGGGTTTTGAGGCTTCTAGCAGGGGCGCACCCCTTTGGGACAACGAATAAATGAAAGGGAAGCTGGGCTGCTGGGCTTGCTGCTGGGCTTGCTGCTGGGCTTGCTGCTGGGCTTGCTGCTGGGCTAGCCTGGCCTGCTTTCGGCCTGCTTGGCTGCATCCGGGGGCGCGCCTCCCTGGGACAACGATTACATGAAAGGAAAGCTGGGCGGCTGGGCTTGCTGCTGGACTGGCTGGGCTGCTTCCTGGGCTGCTGGCCTGCTGGACTAGCTGGGCTGCTGGGCTTGCTGCTGGGCTTGCTGCTGGGCTGGCCTGGGCTGCTTTTGGCCTGCTTGGCTGCATCCGGGGGCGCGCCCCTCTGGGACGACTATTAAATGAAAGGGCAGCTGGGCGGCTGGGCTTGCTGCTGGGCTGGCTGGGCTGCTTCCTGGGCTGCTGGCCTGCTGGCCTGGTTGCTGGGCTGCTGGCGATGGGCGCCCCTCTGGGGGGACTATTAAATGAAAGGGAATCTGGGCTGCTGGGCTTGCTGGGCTACTTCCTGGGCTGCTGGCCTGCTGGACTGGTTCCTAGGCTGCTGGCGGGGGCGCGCCCCTCTGGGACGACTAACAAATGAAAGGGAAGCTGGGCTGCTGGGCTTGCTGCTGGGCTTGCTGCTGGGCTGGCCTGGGCTGCTTGCTGGGCTGCTTTTTGGCCTGCTTGGCTGCATCCGGGGGCGCGCCCCTCTGGGACGATTATTAAATGAAAGGGAAGCTGGGCTGCCTGGGCTGCTTGCTGGGCTGCTTTTTGGCCTGCTTGGCTGCATCCGGGGACGCGCCTTTCTGGGACGACTATTAAATGAAAGGGAAGCTGGGCTGCGGGGCTTGCTGCAAGGCTGGCTGGGCTGCTTCCTGGGTTGCTGGCCTGCTGGACTGGTTCCTGGGCTGCTGGCGGGGGCGCGCCCCTCTGGGACGACTATTAAATGAAAGGGAATCTGGGCTGCTGGGCTTGCTGGGCTGGCTGGGTTGCTTCCTGGGCTGCTGGCCTGCTGGACAGGTTCCTGGGCTGCATCCGGGGGCGCGCCCCTCTGGGACGACTAATAAATGAAAAGGAAGCTGGGCTGCTGGGCTTGCTGCTGGGCTTGCTGCTGGGCTGGCCTGGGCTGCTTTTGGCTTGCTTGGCTGCATCCGGGGGCGCGCTCTTTGGGACAACTACTAAATGAAAGGAAAGCTGGGCGGCTGGGCTTGCTGCTGGACTGGCTGGGCTGCTTCCTGGGCTGCTGGCCTGCTGGACTGGTTCCTACGCGGAAGCTGGGCTGCTGGGCTTGTTGGGCTACTTCCTGGGCTGCTGGCGTGCTGGACTGGTTCCTAGGCTGCTGGCAGGGGCGCGCCCCTCTGGGACGACTAACAAATGAAAGGGAAGCTGGGCTGCTGGGCTTGCTGCTGGGCTTGCTGCTGGGCTTGCTGCTGGGCTGGCCTGGGCTGCTTGCTGGGCTGCTTTTTGGCCTGCTTGGCTGCATCCGGGGCCGCGCCCCTCTGGGACGACTATTAAATGAAAGGGAAGCTGGGCTGCCTGGGCTGCTTCCTGGGCTGCTTTTTGGCCTGCTTGGCTGCATCCGGGGGCGCGCCTTTCTGGGACGACTATTAAATGAAAGGGAAGCTGGGCTGCGGGGCTTGCTGCAAGGCTGGCTGGGCTGCTTCCTGGGCTGCTGGCCTGCTGGACTGGTTCCTGGGCTGCTGGCGGGGGCGCGCCCCTCTGGGACTTAAATGAAAGGGAAGCTGGGCTGCTGGGCTTGCTGGGCTGGCTGGGTTGCTTCCTGGGCTGCTAGCCTGCTGGACAGGTTCCTGGGCTGCATCCGGGGGCGCGCCCTTCTGGGACGACTAATAAATGAAAAGGAAGCTGGGCTGCTGGGCTTGCTGCTGGGCTTGCTGCTGGGCTGGCCTGGGCTGCTTTTGGCTTGCTTGGCTGCNCGACTAATAAATGAAAAGGAAGCTGGGCTGCTGGGCTTGCTGCTGGGCTTGCTGCTGGGCTGGCCTGGGCTGCTTTTGGCTTGCTTGGCTGCATCCGGGCGCGCCCTTCTGGGACAACTATTGAATGAAAGGAAAGCTGGGCGGCTGGGCTTGCTGCTGGACTGGCTGGGCTGCTTCCTGGCCTGCTGGCCTGGTTCCTACGCTGCTGGTGGGGGCGCGCCCCTCTGAACCGACTAATACATGAAAGGGAAGCTGGGCTGCTGGGCTTGCTGCTGGGCTTGCTGCTGGGCTGGCCTGGGCTGCTTTTGGCCTGCTGGACTGGTTCCTGGGCTGCTGGCGGGGGCGCGCCCCTCTGGGACGACTAACAAATGAAAGGGAAGCTGGGCTGCTGGGCTTGCTGCTGGGCTTGCTGCTGGGCTAGGCTGCTTTTGGCCTGCTTGGCTGCATCCGGGGGCGCGCCCCTCTGGGACGACTATTAAATGAAAGAAGAGCTGGGCGGCTGGGCTTGCTGCTGGGCTGGCTGGGCTGCTTCCTGGGCTGCTGGCCTGCTGGCTTGGTTCCTGGGCTGCTGGCCGGGGGCGCGCCCCTCTGCAGGGACTATTAAATGAAAGGGAAGCTGGGCTGCTGGGCTTGTTGGGCTGGCTGGGCTACTTCCTGGGCTGCTGGCCTGCTGGACAGGTTCCTGAGCTGGGCTGCTGGGCTTGCTGCTGGGCTTGCTGCTGGGCTGGCCTGGGCTGCTTTTGGCCTGCTTGGCTGCATCCGGGGGCGCGCCCCTCTGGGACGAATTTTAAATGAAAGGGAAGCTGGGCTGCCTGGGCTGCTTCCTGTCTTGCTTTTTGGCTTGCTTGGCTGCATCCGGGGGCGCGCCCCTCTGGGACTTAAATGAAAGTGCCGCTTGTGCAAAGCCAAGCACCAGCGCGTCGTGCCACAGCCCGAGGACGTCCCTGAACCTTTGCGTGGGCTCACGCCGAAGGCTTTGACAGCATTGCGCCCTTTGGACATTGATGTTGGACCAGAGACGCGGGCCGGCGGCGGCGGATATCGGAAGAAGGTTCGCATGATCACCTTTGCTTGGTCCTTAACCAGTGTGGATGATAAGATCCGAGCCTTGCCGCGGGCAGAGCGCAAGCAGGCAAAGGCGGCGCTGAAGTACTTGCTGCGACACACTAAGGACAATGAGTACCACGACTACTACGAGCGTCACAATGCTTTTCTGACCCGGTACCGCAACGACCCGACGCGTGAGCAGGCCAAGCGGCCGCTACACTTCATCGAAGAAATCGGCTTGGAGACGGCGCTCTGGCCCCATCTGTACTGGAAGACATCTATGTGCGAGCGCTTCGAGCGCCTGAACAACCGGCGCCTCCAACAGCTCCAAGGACGCAAGGCGCGTCGCCATGCAGATGCAGCACCTGACCGCTCCACTTCCAGTGAAGAAGGCTCTGACGAAGCAGCTTCGAGCGCTACGGCTTCAAGCAGTGATGACGACCCGGCTGCCAAGGGCGCCAGCGAAGTGCGCCGCAGCATCAAACGGTCTTTCCTGGCGAAACTCCTGAGTCCGTTGTTGGGCTATGGCTCGGACTTCTGCTTGCTGCAATACGTGTATGATCTGCACCTGTGGACGGATTTAGGTAGCAAGAAGAACAAGGCCGATGGCACGGCGATGCGACTGATGATGGCTGGGCATCCGCTGTCGCCGCTGTACTGGCAGGATATCAAGTACGGTCTCTTCGACCTGGTGCAGCAATTGGGGTATCCAGACTTGTATTGGACCCTGGCACCGTGGGAACAAAGCCTGCCCTACCATCAATACCTGCTCGACGAGATGCAAAAGCTGCTTGTGGCCCGCACCTTCTTGCCGGCATTTGAAGCCATGCATATGGCGCACGTCATGCTACAGGTCTGCAGGAACTTGGTGGCAGGAGGGGGTCGGAACGTCGCAAAGGCAGGCAAGTGGACGCGGCATCTTTTGGGCGGCAAGCTGCGTGATCACGATGTTGCCAACTGCATTTGCTTCTTCACCCGGGTTGAATACCAGGACGGCTCCAGAAAGGAAGGGACCCAGCGGTATCACGGCAGTGGCCGGCCGCACGTTCATGCATTGTCCTGGCTGAAGGACATGGGCGCTGCGTGCCTGGGAACGCGTCATGGCGGCCACGGAAGACTTGGGCCCAGAGATGGAAGCAGTTACCGCCTTTGTGCGTGGCTCACAGCGGGACCGTGGTGGCGACAGCCGGTGGCCGGTGCACGAAGGGGCTTCTGCCTATGATGAGGATGCTGAGAAGCTGCAGCTACACCACACCGCCGACGATGCAGCCGAAGGGGTGCGAGGGTACTTCATCCCAGTTATGGATGCTTTGCGTTGCCATCAGGACGTCGACGTGCAGATCGCCCAGGGCCGTGGCCTGCTGTTGTCGTATGTTACCAAATACGTTGCGAAGTGGAGCGACTCATCGTACAACGAGTGGATGAACGATGCGGCCAGTGTGACCAGCCTCTGGAAGCATTTGCTAATGGCTACCAGATGCAAGGGGAGCAGGTGGTGGCAGCAGAATACCTTTGGCGCATGAATGATGGGTTCTATGGCCAGTGGTGCATGATGCATCTACCCTTTCGCTCTTTGGATATTTTTCACATCGAGGAGGTGGAGCAAAGGGTGCCTGCACGATACCGGTGGCTCGCCACAGCCCTGGTACTGACAGATGATCCCGCTGTTGCGCCGCAGCACCTACGTGGCTACTGGCGCGAACCGCGGCGCATTGCCGAGGACATGCAGCTCGAGGCGCATGCAGATGCCTTCATCAATGACATCAACGCCTTTGTGGGGGCATATGTCTTGGCCATTGACCGGTACTTGAGCGGCCAGATCGACAAGAACGAAGAAGCACCGCTCGCCGCGGCGGCACCCGGCCCGAATGCCCCCAATCCAGGACCAGCAGGCGTTCGCTTTGAAGGGAAACAAGCCTGCTACATCGCATTGTGGCACAGCGGGTGGATCTTGCCATGAAAGCCACGGCTGCGCCAGACGAAACCGCGTGGGAACGGCTGCGGAAAGACGCCGGCAAGCCAGGCCATCGGCCCATCGTGTGTTCGGGCCGCCCAGGCACCGGCAAAACCACGGTGTTGCACCGCAATGTCCAGGAGACCTTGGGTTCTGGCGGGTCGGTACTGGTCACAATTCCCATTGCCCGGCAATCCACACGCATGGCTGCAAAGCTGGGTAAGCACGAGCGATTGGTGGTGGACACAGCCGCGGCAGCGTTCCAATTCCACAAGCCGGAGCAGGAAGCCTTGTATGCCATCTACGGCTACTATCTTGTGGTGGTGGACGAATTTTCGCAGCTGAGCCAGGAGGAGTTTGAGCGCATTTTGCGCCTCTGGCGTGCCGCCGATCAGCTGCCGGCCTTGGTGTTCGCAGGCGACAAATATCAGTTGCCGGGAGTGGACCCGCGGCGCCCCTGGGACAGCCCGGCCTGGAAGAATTTGTATTTCCATGAGCTGACGCAGATCTTCTGCGCCAAAGACCCCAAATTCATGGAAGCCTTGGATCTCCTGCGCACCGCGATGCCAACGAAGATGCAGCTCAACGACATTTGCCGCGGCAGGAAGGCATGGGTCGGGGACGCACCTAGCGCCGCAGACATCGGAGGTCTTCTCCGCAAGTACCCACAGGCAACCATGGTTGCGGCAGCCAAGCGAGGAGTAGCCCTGATCAATCGGCTTGCCCTGGAAGCGCTGCATCCTCGCGCCGCGCCTTTGGCAACCATTTCCGGCGCATTTGAAGACAATCCGGACAATTACGGTCCCGGTGGGAAGCTGCGTGAGGATCGGCGCCCGGTGCCAGCTGAGGTGCCGCTGTACCGCGGACTGCGGCTGTATTTGACGCGCAACGTGCGCAAAGCTGATGACTATGTCAATGGCATGCCCTGCGTTGTCAAATCTTGGGACGAAGGCCGGCGCATTCTGTGGGCGCAGACGGAGACCGGCAAGCGCCTGCCCATCACACCCTGGCATGACCCTGATCATCCTGGCTTGATGTATTTTCCGGTCCGCCTCGGGCATTGCACCACGGTGCATAAGATCCAAGGAGATGAGTTCCCGTTCATCATCATCTATCTGGATACCCCGAACATGCCGGCGCTCGCCTACACAGCAATGAGTCGCGTCAAGGATGGAAAGTCTTACCTCCTTGGGGGCCATCTGGAGCCAGAGCATTTCACGCCTGTGACACTGCGCTGAGCCGCGGTAGAACTGACGGATCTTCCTTTGAAATGAAATGAAACAAAACCCCATGGCTACGCGGCAGGGCTTTGCAAACGTACAGGCAAGCTTTTCCGGAAAACCCGGCAGAGTGCCTTCGCATCGTGCAGATCATGCGAGCATTTGGGAAAAACAAGCTGCTGCAGCGATCTTGCCATGCATGCGGGATTGACCGTGCAATTGATCCCAAACAGCAGGTTGTTTTTGCCATCTTTTTTTGTATTTGCAACAGCTTCAAAACTGATTGCACGATGCTAAACAATATTTGCAATTCGATCTCGCCTTGGTTCTGCACACTTATCCACGTGGTAGCATCTTCCGAGTCATAATGCTACTTTGTATGTTTTCTTTGCTGTTTCGACCATTGGAATTGTAACATTTTGGCACTTCATTGAGTGATGCAAGTTTGATATCGGAGCCACGATGTGCAACATATTTCGCTTCTTCCTGTGTCACACCATCTCCGCAGCCGTTTCCGTTCTGTCTTAGGAATCCAATGCATCTTTAAGCATTAGCAATCTATGAAAATCCACAGGTATGTTTGTTCGTAAATTTAATATTGTTTAGTCATAACGTTTTCACCAAATACGAACAAAAAAGCCACATGTTAACAACAAATTCACAGGTTTTTTGTACAATGTTCATGCTTCCATTTGGACATGGCCCCTGGATGCCCCTGGCACTTGTCCGGCCGCTGCGCCGCTGCGCTGCCGCCGCGCTGCCGCCGCCGCCGCCGCTGCCGCCGCTGTGCCGCGCTTGGCGCTTGCGCTGCCGCCCAGCTGCTGCAGCCGCTGCCGCCCTCGCCGCTGTTGCGCCGCTGCTCTGCCGCTGCTGCCGTTGTTACGCTGCGCCTTGCGCTTGCGCCTCTACAGCCGCTACCGCCTTCGCCGCTGCTGCCCCGCTGCGCCGCTGCGCCGCTGCTGCCGCCGCTGCGAGGTTGCGCCTGGCGCTTGCGTGCTTTCGCTGCTGTCGCCGCGGCTGCTGTTGCGTCGGGCCGCTGCTGGTGCCGTTACTGCACGGCGCCTGGTGCTAGGCGTCTTCCCTTTCAAAAGCCCAAGCTGCTTTTGCGCTGTGCAAGTCGCGCTGGTACTTGAGGACAAACCAGCTGCAGTATTGCCATGCGTTTGTGATTGACCAACAGTTCATCAATTTACAGCGGCAAAAGATTTTTGACATCCGCGTACGTGATTAGCACGCTGGCACAATTACGTAGCGCGTAGATGCTTTGTGACGAGCTGCGTGCATAACACGTGAGCGCTTGACATGTGCTTTCGCAGAAGCGTTACTTTGTAGAACCCAGGGGCTGTCGCTGCCTTTGCGCCGCTGGTTTGCCCAGCTGCAAAAGCTTTTCGACATCCGCGTGTGCAAATAATGGCTTCAAAGCAACTATGTGGCGCTAGTTGCACCACTTGCTAGCGCGCCACCCGCCCATCTACCTGCTTTGCGTCTAAATTTAACCATATCTTGGCAAGCTCTTCTTTCAAGTTCCACGCTTAAAAAACATCTTCACCACTCAAGCAGTACTTGATACATGCTTGACTTGAACTTCTACGGGGCTTCTTTGTCAGATACCTGAGCGCAAACATTTACTATCCTTCAACAACTGCTCAGCATCACCCATGACGCAACCAACCCTGCCTCGTCTTTCGTGCGCATTCGTGTCAAACGATCGGCAAAAAAAGCCCCCCTGGATAGGGGGGTGTGGGGGGTCGAAAACCCTAAGCCCGTAAAAGGTGAGAGTTTGGGTGGGGTTGGGACCTCCATTGCAAGACGGCGCGCCCCCCCCTCGACCCATCTCAGGGGGGGCGCTGCCGTTTTCTGTATACACCCTAAACCCTAAACCCTAAACCCTAAACTGAAGCGCGTGATGTGGTGCACGACGCTTAGGAGTCTCTTCACATCACGCGCGCTATGGTGCGCTTAGCGCCCGGCACCGAAGGTTCATGAGGTGCAAGACCCTATACAGGAGAGCGCAAAGAGTTAGCTTTGTGCTCCGGAACGCACTCTATGCACACTATTGGTACATGCGCTGACAGCGCAAAATATGTATATATTTTATTACCCTAAACCCCAAAAGGTTTACCGTAAACCAGTGGTGAAGCCTTTTTCTTCAAATGCTTCATTTTCAGCTTGCTGGACTTCGCAATTCCCTTTTCAGGTTTCCTGGGAGCCTGGGGCCTGGAGGCTGGAGGTTGGAGCCTGGAGGCTTGGAACCTGAAGCCTGAGCAACCGGGAAAATGGAGCCTCTGGAGGCTGCCGAGCTGCTGTCAGAACTCGTGCACGATGATCAAGTGGTAGGCCCAGCTATTCCATGTCGGCGGATCGTAGAATGTCTGCAAGCGCAGCCACGCCTGCCACGCGCGGAGCACCGTGGTCGACCATTCTTGCGCTAGCGCAGCGCGCACGAAGTGGCGCACTTAGCGGCGGATCGCGCGCCGTTGAAATGTCAGGTGGAAGACCAAATCACGCCACCCAGCTGGCAGCTGCGCGGCCCTGGGGTCGCGCCGCAGCAATCGCTGCAGCCTTGCAACGCTGCTCCAAGCCACATTGGNGGAAGACCAAATCACGCCACCCAGCTGGCAGCTGCGCGGCCCTGGGGTCGCGCCGCAGCAATCGCTGCAGCCTTGCAACGCTGCTCCAAGCCACATTGGGCCGAAAGAGCCCTGCCAAATAAACCCGTAAAATGAGCCAAAACGGTGGGCCGCCCNAGCAATCGCTGCAGCCTTGCAACGCTGCTCCAAGCCACATTGGGCCGAAAGAGCCCTGCCAAATAAACCCGTAAAATGAGCCAAAACGGTGGGCCGCCCCGCGGTGCCGGCGGCGCCGGTGCTGCATCGCTGCTGCTGGAGTCGGCCATGTCGGCCCAACGCTGCCGACGTGCCATTGCACTGGGGCTGGCGTGGGGTCGCTGCGCTGGCGGCTGTCTTGCTGTTTGAGCCAGCTGGCGCAGTGATTCTTCGGCATGCTTTGACCTACAGAGGGAATTTCATTTTCGACCGACGCAGATGATCCCTCTGGCATTTGGTCTTTGGTCTGCGTTTCGGCTAGCCAACAGCTTCTGCAGTGCACCCCAACCTAGCAACCCGCGAACAAATTGGAGGGGATTTTTCCTGGCACGAACAACTGACCTGGAGCCTCTTCTGATCGCGCAGCGCAGTGGCGGGCCCTTCTTTTTCCTTTGCTCGGCAGACAGCGCAACGCAATCCAAAAGCCAAGCAGTGTGTACAGGTGGTCAACTCTTACCTCGCTGTTGGCCCCGGCTTCTTTTAACAACTTTCGGTTGTGTGCTTTTGTTAGCTCAAAGGATGGCTCTTGTAATTACTTGGTTGCTGCAGCATAGTGCTTTATTGTTCGAAGCCCGGGTGTGAAAGTCCGTTCTCTGGAATTGGCTAGCACGTGCTCTGAACAACGCGCAACCATCTCGGCTCACTTTGCTGGCAAGAAGTGATCAGCCGTCACCTCTCCACCGATGAGGTAGTCTTCATCGCTCGCCACGCGGGACAGGGCCACGTACCCGGCAGCTGGTGAGAACTTGCGGTCAAGCCATATGGTGATGTGGGACAGCTCTGCCCCCTGAAATTTGTGGATTCTAAACCCTAAACCCTAAATTCCCACCCAGGCCTGCTTAGGCCGTTCCCACCCATTTCAAGGGTGGCCAGGCACTGAAGATGCCCGGCAGCCATAAACCACGGCTCTAGTTGAGAACAATAGATGGTGCCTATGGAAAATGGTCAATTAGGGCCTCTAAGGCCCTTAGGGCTGCTTAGCCCTTATCAAGGGCTTTGCCCAAAGGATGGCGTCTGCCATGCCAAAGATATACAGTTCCATGATTCAACATACGTTGAGACCTTCTATGAGGAAGGCCAATACCCTAAACCCAGGGCGGCAAAGTCCTCCACCGGCATGTTTAGCTTTTAGTCTACAAAACCAAAGAAAATCTAAAGCCTTCCACCGGCAACTCTTTTTTTAGTATTGAAAATCGAAAATTTCCAAAGCCCTCCACCGGCATGTATTGCTTTTTAGTCTCCAAACTTCAAATTGGCTTCTTCCAGCTGTTTCAGAGGTACTAAGCCCCCAAAACCACATTTAGACCCGTAAAAAAAGCTAAAACGGGCTTCAATTGCCAAAAAATGTCCGCCTCGAAGGCGAGGCCCCTACATCCTTTTAGCATTCAAAATGCAAATTTTTCCTGCTCCAACACGGCGTTGCTTTCAATATTACAAAGTACCCGTTTAAAAGGGCCCAGAGCGAAATCCTGACCAAGGACCTTTTTTTTGGAGCCGGGGCAAATGGGCGCGGTAACTGTGTCTGCATGAATATTGTATCTGGACGGATGTACTTCTCGAGGCAGCTCTCCCGACCTTCGGTCCGACAATAACGTCGCACCGGGACGGTCAGCCCCCCCGCCACCGCGGAGGGGATGCGTAGTGCCTGGCAGGTCAAAACAACAAAATTATAGGACCGGATAACCCCACATGTCAACTTCTTCCAATACACACCAACAGAGGTGTAAAGAGCAGATGACAACAATAGAAGAGAGGAAGGGGAAGTGTGCAAACGCTGCGTAGGATAGAGGTGTGTGTCTGTGCGGATATGTGTATGTACGTCTGTGTGTGTGTGCGTGTATGTATGTGTGGGTTGGTGTTGTGCGTGTGTAGTGTTCGCTGTGTGTCTTGAGTGTGTGGTGTGTGTTGTGAATGTCATGTTCCTAGTGTGTGTTGTGTGTCTCGAGTGTATTATGTGTGTATGTTGTGTGTGTGTGTGGGTGTGTGGGTGTGTTGCCTGCCACACCAAACGAAGCTCCGTGTCACCAAGTGCCACGCCTGCCCCAACAATTTGTGTGTTGTCAAGTTGTGTGTTGTCAAGTTGTGTGTGGGCAAGTTGTGTGTGGNTGTGTTGTCAAGTTGTGTGTTGTCAAGTTGTGTGTTGAGTAAGTTGTGTGTTGTCAAGTTGTGTGTTGTCAAGTTGTGTGTGGGCAAGTTGTGTGTAAGTAAGTTGTGGGTGTGAGTAAGTTGTGTGTTGTCAAGTTGTGTATGAGTAAGTTGTGTGTGGGCAAGTTGTGTGTGAGTAAGTTGTGTGTTGTCAAGTTGTGGGCAAGTTGTGTGTGAGTAAGTTGTGTGTTGTCAAGTTGTGGGCAAGTTGTGTGTGAGTAAGTTGTGTGTTGTCAAGTTGTGTGTGAGTAAGTTGTGTGTGGGCAAGTTGTGTGTGAGTAAGTTGTGTGTGGGCAA
>BGPT01001092.1:114853-130692 GCA_003297045.1 Symbiodinium sp. clade C Y103
TTGTGTGTTGAGTAAGTTGTGTGTTGTCAAGTTGTGTGTTGTCAAGTTGTGTGTGGGCAAGTTGTGTGTGAGTAAGTTGTGTGTTGTCAAGTTGTGTGTTGTCAAGTTGTGTGTGAGTAAGTTGTGTGAGTAAGTTGTGTGTTGTCAAGTTATGTGTGTAAGTTGCGTGTGAGTATGTTGTGTGTGAGTAAGTTGTGTGTGAGCAAGTTGTGTGTTGTTAAGTTGTGTGTTGTCAAGTTGTGTGTGAGTAAGTTGTGTGTTGTCAAGTTATGCGTGTAAGTTGTGGAGGAGGAGCGGGCGGGCGGCCGGAGGCGGACGGGCGACGGGTGCACAACAAAAAACAACAACCCCACACAAAGATGTGGGGAACAAGACCTGTACTACGACAAGGTGAGGCAACAGTACACGCGCTCAAACAAGGCAGGAAGCCCTGTGGGGAGATCGGCTCGAGCAAAACACAGCTGCGAGTTAAGTTTCAGGTGTCGGGTGCAATACTTCATGCTTTGAGGCAGGAGCATCAGTGAACCAAGCCACCAGGACCACTTGGCGCCCTGTAGGCGTCCTGAGGTCCGCGCACACCTGGAACTGGCACCAGGCGTTCGTAGGGGGTGTTCGGCCAGCCGCGGCGGCTGCGTCTGCGGCAGATTCCGGGGGGCACGACACTCCACCCACACTTGGTGGCGGATCAGTTCGGCTTCTGTGTCGTACCTCCCCCGGGACCGCCAGAGACACCGCAGGGCCCCAGTCCACACCCACATGGCCGCCGCGCCCCGCATGCAGCGGGTGGCCGTAGTGGCGGCTGGCTCATTGGCCACGAAGCTCGCCACATTGGCCAGCACGTCCACTGGGAGCACGTCCACTGCGAGGGCCATTGCTTTCAGTGGAGGGCGTCTGAGTGCGGTAGAGCCAAAGCTGCAGCTTCACGCGCTTTCTGGCTTGTGCGCGTCTCTTCTCTTTCTTCTGCGCTCCTCTCTCTCTCTCTCTCTTTCTCTCCTCCCTCTCCGTTTTCTGTCTTTTTTTTTCTTTCGCACCCACTATCTGTGACCCCTCTCCCGTTTCCGCGCCTGCTCGGGTCCCCCTCCCACCGGTCACGTACCTCGATTCCTCGACTCCGGGGTTTTTGTTTCACCGGTGGGGGGTGCTTCCCGGAGTCTCCTCGAGGTACGTGGGGCTCCTTGGGTTGCCCTTCCCGCCCAGAGATGCGCGTTCGAGGCCGCATCCTACAGGTGTAAGTGCGATGGAAACTTTCTTTGGCCAGTTGGACATGTTCTGGACGAAAAGAAAAAATATGCCTAGCTCAATCAATAAAAAACACATAGCATCAATAGCTTCTACGTAAAGCAACCCAAATGTGGCACAAAACTACTGGTGAACGTGGTGCTTTTCCGTGCCAAATATTTGTAACCAAAAACTGCCCACGTGCGCTGTGCGGCGCCGAAGGCTTTCCTATAACTTGCACCGGCGCCGGCTTTTTTTCCCCCAATAAGTTTCACTCCGCCGCCGCGGGCGGCGTTTTTTTTTTTACATTTTTCTATAACTTTTACCGGCGCCGGCTTTTTTTGTCCTCCCACTCAGTTTCACTACGCCGCCGCCGGCGGCGCGTTTTTCTAAAATTTCCTATACCTTTCGCCGGCGCCGGCGGCCAGTGAAGCTTCAGGTCGCGCCGAAAAAGTGCTCCTTACAGACTGCCTGCCGGCCGTGCCGGCGGCGCAGAGAAGCACAACATCAGCAGAACTGGCGCCCCGCGGGCCCAAATTGCACCAGTTTTTGCCCAGACAGGGCCTCCCTAAAGCCTATCTGGCGCCCCGGCGGGCCCAAATAGCACCAGTTTTTGCCGAAACAGGGCCTCACTAAAGNGCCTCCCTAAAGCCTATCTGGCGCCCCGGCGGGCCCAAATAGCACCAGTTTTTGCCGAAACAGGGCCTCACTAAAGCCTATCTGGCGCCCCGGCGGGCCAAAATAGCACCAGTTTTTGCCGAAACAGGGCTTCACTAAAGCCTATCTGGCGCCCCGGCGGGCCCAAATAGCACCAGTTTTTGCCGAAACAGGGCCTCACTAAAGCCTATCTGGCGCCCCGGCGGGCGCAAATAGCACCAGTTTTTGCCCAGACAGGGCCTCCCTAAAGCCTATCTGGCCGGCGCCGGCGGCGCAGAGAAGCCTAAGATCTGCAGAAAACCTGTCCCTTAAATTTTTCCTGGGCGGACCGGGCCGGCCAAATCAGTAGCAAAAAATAAAAAGGCGCGCCTTTGGCGCGCCACACTCGCTTTTCATAGGCAATTATACACCGGTTTTTTCTTTGCGCGCGTTGCGCGCTTGAACCGCTTAGGCTTCAAAAATTTGATCTTCCTGGATCGTTTTTGGGGGGCCCTTTCTTGTTTTTTGGCGCCGCGTCGGGTTGAAAAACCATCCTTTTTGCCTCTGTTTTCTATCCTTGCAAAAACGCTTCAAGAGGCAAAATCTTCAAACAAAATTCGTGTTCACGCATTTGCGCGCCCCCGCGCCGCGAATTAATTGTTCGCCCCCCCCCCGAAGAGCGCAAAGCAAGGCAAACCGAACAAGTTATGCATGTCAAAAATTTCATGGCTCAAACGCAGGCGTTTTAACGCCATTTTTCGGGCGATCTGTTTCGACGGCGCTGCTTCGCCAAAAACGGGGCGCCTCGCCGCATATTCGCCGAAATGCATCATAAAAAAATGGCGAGAGTTTCCCCCTTCATTATGCCTTCAAAAGTTCCTGATTTCAGGCAATCCCTCCCCGCCCCGCCCCAGCAGTTCAGAAGACCAAACTTCCAAGATGCAAGCGAAAAACAACAGACAATCTACACGCATATCATGATTCACATGCCGCATCATATTATATTATCACATGCCTGGCCGGCGCCTCCGCCCGGGGGCCGGCCGCATTGCCTAACCTGGCCGGCGCCTGTTTTTGGTCACCTGGCCGGCGGTTTTGTCAGAGACCCCTGCTGCTCTGCAACTTCGCTTCTTAACTACAACACTGGCAGCATACATTGAAATGTACTTGCTTGGCGCGGAGACTGTGAAGTTCTTTCTGCTCGTGCCACACCATTGCAACCAACAGGCTGCGTGGAGGTTTGATGGCACTTGACATTACAAAGGGAAACGCAGGTCGCCTATACTACCGTTACGCCTCGTGCGCCATCGCCCCCCTGACCGTCAAGTGTTCCACCTGCTGTTAGCCCATGTTGTAATGCAGCTATGCACTTGTACATGTATGTTGTCTGCCTTTGGTGGCAGGATAAGGGCCGGGTGTTTAGTTGCAACCCGCGGGAAAAACAATATGCTTCGCACATGTTGCGCAGCTTGCAAGATCTGTTGCCTCACTGTTGACAAAGGCGCGCCAAAGAAATACAGGACAACGCTTGGAATAGCCAAAAACTGAGGTGGGAATTTATGGGCTTGCCCTAAACCGTAAAAGGAGGAAAATAGGGTGGCTTGCCTCCTACCTGGAGAGGGGTGGGAAAGAAGGCATAAGCCCCAGATCAAAGGGCCCAATATCAGAGAAGCTTTGCAAACACCATCTCATGATATGCCGCCACCCTCACACCCTTCAGGTGTGTGGTGGCGCCATCCATGCATTAGATCTTCTGCTGCCACGCGGCTGAGACGCCCTAAGCCCTAAACCCTAAACCCTAAAACCCTAAAACCCTAAACCCTATTTTCGGCTTTGGCCTCGAGATCCGGTTTTGGAGCTGGAATTTCTGGCGCCGGTGCACGTAATTCTAGTGTCTTTTGCAGTGTCTCCGGATCGCATTTCAATGGCTGCGTCAAAGTTCCTGGGTGCCACGCCTGCCTGTGTAAAGACTTCTTCTCTGTGTAAACGCTTCTGTGTGTAAAAGCTCCGCTGTGCCAAGGCTTCCTGTGTAAGAGCTTCTGTGTGTAAAAGCCTCTCTACATTCTTATGCTCAACAACCTCATTCGTCTTTCATCATCATTCATCATCCGCCATCTGCATATTTTCTTTTCCGCCCTCTTGTGATCCACTGACTCCTGCCTTGCTTTCGTCGTCCTCTAGTTTCCCAATTTTCGACCTGGCGAAGCCGGCTTCTGAAAGTGAGAGACCTGCCCATGTCCAGCCCGTCCAGCTGAAGCTGCCAGCCGTGCCGGTTTAGCGCAGCCCAGTCATGTTTCAAGGCCAAAACACAAGGTGAAATAATTCAGATCAGGCTGATTATGGAAAGGGTACGGCTGACGTGCTCCAATGGAAGATCTGAACGCGTGGCCCCAAATTCTTTTTGGCTGCTCAGGCTGTGCTGGTTTCGCCTGGTTCAAGCCACTTGCTGCGCATTGAATGCGCAAGCAAGGAAAGAAGGCCGCAGTCTGGCGCTGGCAGTTAATCAAAAAAGTTCCGGCTTCAAGTTCGCAATGCATTATTGAAAACTACGCGGTCGTAAAACGTCCATGTGCCTTCCACGTGACAAAAAAATTAACTGCCAGTTCGTGGTGCGGGATACTGCACGGGCAAGGCTGGGGGTATTGAATATGAATCCATTCCCGCCATTCAAACAGCTTGCCGGACGCAGGTGTCAGGGTAGCAAAACGGGAAAACCTACTCAAGCTTGCAGCAAGGTTACGGCAACTTGGATCAGGACCCCAACAGTCAAGGCCGGCATTGCTCCACTGGTCGGGTTCTCCGGAACGACCGCAATGATAGCCTCTTTCCTTGAACGTGCGCAACTCGCGGCCAGGAGAAATTAAAGCAGCTTGCAAGATTTTTTCTGGATGCACCGATTAGCAGAGCAAAAAAACCCTTTCGGTGTATTGCCCCATCGGGAACAGAAGGACCTAGCAAACAAAATCCAAATTGACACGCGTTAGCTATCCCATGTTCCATGTCCCATTCTGTGCGCATTAGCCTTTCAAATTTATACTGGAAGTCAGGTATATCTTTGTCAAGTGCTGGCTCAAGCCCCGAAATTTCCCTATTCCCGGTAGGCCCCTTCAAAATGGCATCTTTCATCAAAACAACCTTATAGTTGACAGTACACAAGCAACCGCCAAGAAAATGAATTCGGAATTCGCCATCCCAATGCATCTTTCATCGATAACAAAGTTTGAACAAATAAAACGGGCAAACTCACCTAATTCAGGTGGGCCGGCAGCGAGCCGTCACTGAACCAGCAAAACCTAGATTCCCGGTGACCTCAATGGTTCCTTCGAATCCTGCGCCCACCACTGCGTCGCTGATGGCCTTTTGATGGCCGCCGCAATTTTTGACGTTGGGGGGGGGGGGCGCATTCTTGGTGTTGGCGACATGAAAAACACGAAGCTAGACGACAGTGTGACCCGAAAGGAAAGCAGGAGGGAGTAGACGAAAAGAGTTGGGAGGGAGGGGATGGCAAGAAAGCGTAAGATGGTTGATGTTGATGAATGAGGATGAATGATGATGAATGAATGACGATGAATGATACCATGATTGATGTTGGTGAATCATTCTGAATGACGATGAATGACAACTCCTGTAACAACTCCTGTATGACAACTCGTCTGTGATTCCTATGAGATGTATCTGATTTGTAGATGATTTGTATGAGATGTACGTGATGTAGATGAAGTTGGTAACTGTTCCTTGAGAAACAAAACCTTGGCAGTAGCTTTCGGGAATGAAGTATCATCACACATGCAATTCCACAGTGTAGCGTCAACGCGGGGTTCTTTTTTTCTTTCAACGCATACAACAGAGGCTGCAATCTGCGCCGCATCCAGAGCTAATCTACCTGGCAGATGAATCAAATAGTGACGCAACGAGTGGCAACGGTCAATATGTGACCGCGTGATGAAGCAAGGCCAAACACACGAGAGATCGCAGCTGCGAATTCACGCACCAGTGCATCAGTTTCTTCTTCAACGCAGATCAAATTGTGAGAGGCGATGATGCTTCGAACAACTTTCGCGCGGCCAATTGCCAGAAATCTTCGCACGCAGAAACACCCACACACGAGCTTTACACAGGGGAAGATTTTTCCACACAGAAGCTTTTACACACAGAAGCGAAACATTTACACAGAAGGCCGTTTACACACTTGACGCAGACAGGTTTAGACAAAGAAATCTTTACACACAGGAACTTTGACACACATTGCGAAAGAATTCCGCACGACACTTTGAAAGCGCAATTTTACCTCAGACACATCGAACCTCATTTCGCGCGAAAGGGTTGCACTTCGCACAAAATCGCAATCTTTCCTCAATTTTTTGCACATCGGCTCTCATTTCGTACAAAAAGGTTGCATCTGACAACTGGAAATCGCAATTTTACCTCAGTTTTGGCGCATAGAACCTCATTTCGTGCGAAAAGGTTGCCGAAACCAAGCCGCGACAAAATCCAACAAGCCACAAAATCGCAATTCTACTTCAGTTTTTGCCCATCGAACCTCATTTCGTGCGAAAAGGTTGCATTTCCCACAAATCGTAAATTTTCCTGAATTTTTGCACATCGAACCTCATTTCGTGCGAAAGGATTGCGTTTCGCAAACGGGCATTTGGCTGCCCTGCCACCTAAAGAAAGAATTTCGAAGATTTTGAGAAGTAGGAGTTTTTGGTAGGGGTTTGCCCTCCTTAGTATTACCTCCCGACTCATTACTCCGGAATATGAACTCCTGAGTATGAACTCCTGAGTAGATGATGTAGATGATGTTGATGAGTGAGATGATGAAACTGATTTGAACGCGATTTATGTGATGATGTAAGTAGGAAACGTTATGTGATGTAGATGTAGATGTAAATGATGTAGATGATGTAGATTGTATAGATGATGTAGATGATGTAGATGTAGATGATGTAGGTGATGTAGATGATGTATATGATTTGAATGAGATGTCTGTGATGATGTAAGTAGGAGATGTTGCGTAGATGATTTTGGTAGCTGTTCTTTGGGAAAACCCTTTGCAGGAGCTTTCGGGAACAAGAAGACAAAACCCGAAAACATGATTTACATCATCGCTCGCCCCAAAATCACGCCCATAAACTTTCCATGGCTGCTTCTCCTGCAGCAGGGGCCGCCCAAAAAACATTGGCGCCAACTCACTAAGGGCCGCCCGCCCCTCTCCCCCTCTGCGCCTGGTTGGTGTCCGCCACGGAAACTGCTTCGATGGCATCCTTGCTCTCGGCCGCTGCAGCGGCATCGGGGAAGGTCACTGAGAAAATCGCTTGGAGCTGCACCTGGAGCCTTCGGTCTCGCAGGCGGCGAGCCACCTGGACAGGTCATGCAAAGGGCCCCTTCGATTGCCTTCTTCCAACCTTCGTATTTTCTTTATAGTGCGGCTTACCCGGCCAAGGCCGCGAAATGAGCATATAGCGGATGGCGAATCACACAAAACTACCGCTTTCCAACACTCAGTCATGTCATCCCGAGCGAGTTTATTTGCTTAGGACATCAGGGAAAAGTATCGCAATAGATCAATGGGAACAGGAGATCAGAACGGTGGGGAGGGAGGTCAGCAAAGAAATCAATAGGACAAGGAGGGGATCAATAAGCCAAGCAATCAGCAAGACAGAAGATATCATTTAGGGCAGCAGAACAAGAGGACAGGAAATCAGGAGGACGTGAGATCAATATTAGAAATGATCACAGGAGGAACGATCCAAAGGACAGGAGATCAGCACCGCGGAAACTTGAAGTTGAAGCAGGCCTATGACATGACTGACTCGAGGGTTGTGGCTTGCATTGGAATGGCTGCCGCACTGTTCTTGATTGCTGCGGTGGGTGACGCAATTTTGCTGCGAATTGCACCCCGCAGATTGCTCTCAGAGGTTACGCGGGTGAGAATGCAATCGCATGAGGCCGTATGTTTTCCTGCAACTGCCGCGCCCTGGCGTGGATATGGGGGACCCGGTCTTTGCGACGTGCGCTGCTTGTGATCATCCATGCAAAAGTTGGATTTGAAGCAAATCAATGAGATGGCTGACTACGCTGTGCCAGGGGGTTTGGTGAGTGAAGGTTGCAATTTGCATTGGAACGGCTGCCTTTTCATGGTCTTGACTGCTGCGGCTGTCTGACGCAATTCATGCTGGTGGGTATGGACATGCACAAATCTTCTGGGTAAAAAATCCACCTAAGCAGACGAAGAAAGCCGATTCATATCAGCCTAGGATTAATGCACCCGTGGATCCCGTGGTCCCTGAATAGATGGACCTTCCTCAAAATAGTTTAACAGTAAACGGGCTTTATCAATCAACCCACGGTTGACATCATCCGGCTTGAGCCACCAAAATTGGGATCCAACCATCACATGGGGGCTGTGAGTCTGCGGGCTAACAGTGCAAATAATAACAAGTGCCGGAAAATGTAATGTCATCAGAGAACGCAGGGATGAAAAAAACCTCTGCAGTTACGGACAAACCACCATCACTGCAACCACATCACTAAACCAGTCACTAAACCACATCGCTGGAACCACGCCGCTGCAACGGAATCACTGAAAACACATCGCTGAAACGGCACCGCTGAAGGGATCATCATTGAAGCCACATCAATGGAACTGCATGACTACATTCAAACATCATCACTGAAGCCGCGTCATTGAAACCACATCACTGAAACCACATCACCGCAACCGCGCCACTAAAAACCACATCGCTGAAAGCATATCACGGCAACCGCCTGATTGAAACCATACCGCTAAAACCGCATGATTGAAACACATCGCTGAAAACGCTCCCCTGAAACCACACCGCTCAAAACATCATATCTGAAGCCGCACTATTGAAACCACATCACTGACCGCATACTGCGACCACATCCCTGCAACCGCAGCGCTGAAAAAACATGAAAAAACAAGGGGTCGCCGCCTTGAAACGGGCGCGGGCTTTAAGTAATTCAGCATGTGGGGTTTAGATCAGGCATGTGTGCAATATGAAATACGTTAAAATATCTGACAATGAAATCTGCCTGTATGACATGCGTGATTAATGTCAGCATCAGCCAACGGTTCAAGGCAACTTTGTGTCGCACCAGGTTGGGGCGCTGAGATTTGCGATTCTTCTCACAAGGTAGCTGGCATTAACGCATCAAAATTCTTCTAGGAAGTCAAATTTGCCCGCGTTTTCCTGGCTTTCCAATGTTTTTGCAATGGTTTTAGAATATTGTTCTGATACCCTTGGAATTTGGGGTTATGATTTCAACATGAATATGTTTTGGTTTTGAAATGGTCGGGGTTACGGTTCAGATATGGTTTTGGATATGGCTTTGCTATGGTGCTGATATGGTTTGGGAACAGAGCGTCTTTTTCGGGCCCCTGATGGCTTGGCTTCAAGGCAGGAAACGGCAACAGCACAAGGACAGGCTCAGCTTTTGGTCGATTTCTAAATTTGTTTGGGTTCGATATGGTTTCGATACCGTTTTGACACGTCTGCCATGTTGAATCTGCATTCAGAAAGCGAGCAGCAACTCAAAAATTTGAATCTGAAATGACATCGCCTCTGATGTTCACGTGTTCACGAGAAAAGGTTGCATCCAACCCCGAACAGGTAACAGGATCACTTCAAAACAATCCTCGCGTTCCAAAGCGAGGACCCTACCCCCAGAACATGCCCTCATGCGTTTGTGAACATGACAAGGTTGAATTGTGTATTCACATCTGACATGTTCCATGCAACTGCAGTTGGCATGCAGCTGAAAACTTTGAAACAGAGCAAACGGCTAAAAAGGGAAAACTGTACGATATGAATTAATTCAATCCGACACATCGAAAAAGCGCCAAGGCTCATCAACCAGGTCAGTGAGGCAATGCGAGGAAGTTGGCTTATTAATGCTTTGATCAGCACCCAACATGTCTACAAACCGCTTTTGTATTCACCATACCTACCATTTTTTTTGCGTGTCTCTAACTAGCCTTTGGGTCTCATCTCCTTGAAACCTTGTTTACGCCTCCACCAGTCTCTTATTCTTATCTCCTTCATGCTTCCAGATTTCCCAGGTATATATCCAATATACCTCCGACTCGCTGAATCGCCTTCTCGTCCTCACCTACTTTTAACTCATCTCCTTCCAGCGTTATTTACGACTCCAAGAGCTAGAATGCAATCTCTATTTTTATGTCTCTACATGGCCTCTAGTTCCACCTGCTCTGTGTTCACCAGACCTAGGATCCCCATTTTTTGTCTCCGGCATTCTCTAACTAGCTTTTAGATCGCATCTCCTTGAGGCCTTGTTTGCAACTCCAAGAGGCGGTTTCTCTATCTCTAAATGGCCTCTAGTTCTCATCTCGCGCATCTCCAATATACCTGAGATGTCCACTTTTGTGTCTCTATGTGTCTCTAAGTGAACTCTAGGCCTCATCTCCTCCAAGTCTTGTTTACAGCGCCCATAGGTGGACCAGGGGGGAATCGATACCCCACCACCACTGAATTACAACACGGTACATGACCCTCAAAAACATATACCTTACGATACCCGCCGATGGGTCAGCCCACCCATTCTATAGATATAAAACGGCAGGCCTGGACCCCCTTGAAAATAAAATGCTTCTGCTTGACCCCCCAAAAAAATTATAAATTGAAGGACCTGACCCCCAGAAACGCGCAACATACGGATCAAACGGCAATCCGTACGGATTATCCTTCCATCCGTACGGATTTCCGTGCGGATTNTGAAGGACCTGACCCCCAGAAACGCGCAACATACGGATCAAACGGCAATCCGTACGGATTATCCTTCCATCCGTACGGATTTCCGTGCGGATTTCCGTATGGGGTTCTGATGATTTCTTTACAATTCTGTATGGGGTTTCATCACGGGTTTCTGTATGGGTTCTCTGTATTTATTGATATTTCCAAATTCGTGAAAACAGATCCAAACAATTCAAAACATGCAAAAGGCACATTCTGTCTGTTCATTGCCGCAACTTCCATACAGATTCCCTGTCCTTGGCTTCTGTTGCATNCATTCTGTCTGTTCATTGCCGCAACTTCCATACAGATTCCCTGTCCTTGGCTTCTGTTGCATATATTTCCATTGGCTGTACGAATCCGTATCCGTAGCTCCAACAGTAGCCGCAGGCACACATGCTTGCTTAGGTTTGCTAGATCTTGTTAGCCTTGAAATGTTTTTGAAAGTGCTGCTGGAGGCATGTGAAATACCATGAAATATCGAACGACACCTTTTTCATGCGCCCCGTGCCGGACTTTGCAGAAAAGTGGACAGTTTTACGATACTTTAACGGGGTCACCACCACCATTTTATAAAGCCACATGCTGCTCCCTCCCTGCCATTCCTTCACGACCTCCAATTTTCTTGCACCCTAATGGGGTCACCGCCAACCATTTTATAGAGGCACCTTCTGTNCTCCCTCCCTGCCATTCCTTCACGACCTCCAATTTTCTTGCACCCTAATGGGGTCACCGCCAACCATTTTATAGAGGCACCTTCTGTCTGTTCATTGCCGCAACTTCCATACAGTTCCCCTGTCCTTGGTTTCTGTTGCACATTCCCATTGGCTGTACAAATCCGTATCCGTAGCTGCAACTGGCAAAGTAGATTCATGACACAACAGTAGNTGCACATTCCCATTGGCTGTACAAATCCGTATCCGTAGCTGCAACTGGCAAAGTAGATTCATGACACAACAGTAGCCACAGGCACACATGCTTGCTTAGATTTGCTAGATCTTGTTAGTTTTGAATTATTTTTGAAAATTCTGCTGGAAGCATGTGAAATACCATACGACGCCTTTTTCATGTGTCCTGTGCCGGATTTTGGAGAAAAGCGGCCAGTTTTACGATACTTTAACGGGGTCACCACCACCATTTTATAGAGCCACATGCTGCTCCCTCCCTGCCGTTCCTTCACGACCTCCTATTTTCTTGCACCCTAATGGGGTCACCGCCAACCATTGTATAGAGGCACCTTCTGTCTGTTCATTGCCACAACTTCCATGCAGTTTCCCTGTCCTTGGTTTCTGTTGCGTATTCCCATTGGCTGTACAAATTCGTATCCGTAGCTGCAACTGGCTAAGTATATTCACAACACAACAGGAGCCACAGGCACACATGCTTGCTTGGTTTGCGAGATCTTGTTAGTCTTGAAATGGTTTTGAGGGCATGTGAAATACCATGAAATACCGAGCGACACATTTTTCATGCGCCCTGTGCCGGATTTTGCAAAAAAGTGGACAGTTTTACGGTCTTTAACAGGGTCACCACCACCATTTTATAGAGCCACATGCTGCTCCCTCCCTGCCATTCCTTCACGACCTCCAATTTTCTTGCATCCTAATAGGTCACCGCCAACCATTTTGTAGAGGTACGTTCTAACAAATTCCCAAATCAATCGTGAACCTTGCACCGCCCCAATTTTTCTTGGTATCCACATACATCTAGATATGTCCGCACATATCTCTGAATTTACCTTACAAATCTCTACATACCGGTGTCGCGCAATCTTTCATCAGAGGTTGCCCATATTGGCACCCTTACAACCAAAAATTACCCAAGAACCAACAGCTATCAAAAAGCTTTCGCAAGGTTTTCTGTTGCAGCAAAAACATGACAACAAAAATCTGCCCCAAGTCTGCAGCACATCCCTCCTGAATCTTGATGACTGCCATATTGTTTGCGGTCATTTGCAACATGGCTCAAGATGGACTAAGATAAACACATATAATATAACAACCAAATGGCCCAGACAATTTCTGAACACAAGAAAAATAACAAGAAATGTAAAATTGCAAAATTAGTCATGAACTATCACCGGCCGACCAACCAACCAACCAACCAACCAATAACCAATGGCATCTATAAAATGATCAAAGTTACAAAACCATCCAAAAAGTAAATCAACATTGATCACCAACCCAGAAATGTACCTTTTGCAATGACCCCGACCATTTATTGTAAAATCAAAGGAAAACCTCTTAAAACATCTAGATTTCCTAGGGTGGTTTGAAAGGGACACGCAAACGCTAATCCTTTGATCTGCCTGGGCAAAACCTGTGCATAAAGTAGGTTGACACTATGAATTTTATAGACCCTGTCTCTCTCCGCCTATGCAAAACATGCTGGTTGAGGTAGTGCCAACTATTCATTTTATAGAATGCTTGTGTGGAAGATGCAAGTTCCTATGAAATGACAGTGCTGGAGGTTGAAAAAAATGCGATCTTCTATGAAATAAGCGCCTGACCCCGAAAAAGGGGAGTAGATAAAACGTTTTATCGGGGCCTTGACCCCCACCATTTTATGCGTGGGTATTGTAAGGGGTATTCAAAAACTACCCAACAGGACAGGTCAAACGCGAGCAAATTACGTGATTCGTGGTCCTCCTCGTGAGCTCTGCCCCCAGACCCCTTAAGCCCGCTTTCTTCGTAATTAATAATAACTTCAGCTTTGCCTGCCGGCTGGCTTTCGTAATAAGAGACACCAGGCGTTCTGATGGTTCAAGGCATCGGCATGTTTGGAATACCTCATCACGCGCGGCCGCCGACACCAACAACAACGGTTTGCGCGCACAAGCGTCCCTTATCGCATCCCCGGGGTGCGAAACTGTGCAATACTAATAAACGGGGTACCAGTCACGTGTCTCACGCTGAGTTGCAGTCTTTGTGAAATTATGGGACGCCTAGAAAGGGAGCCGTGCGTGTGAAAAAAAAGAAAGAACGTGAAAACCATGCCCCCAACGAAAAAGGTGAAACGGGAACGGATCCTCTACGAAACTTTGGTGTTTGGATTTAGGGCAAAAGCTAGAACAAAACCTTGGTGAAGCGATTGCTTGGAAAGGGCTGTGCCAATTGCATGCCTGCGACAACATTGCAAGGCAAAGCCACATGGGCCCCAATAAAGTTTGGCGGCCATGATGCCGACACTAAATTGTCACCGCATTTCACCGTGATTGCGCCAAATGCCTCTTGAATGAAGCTGCAGAAGCAGAAGCACTCCAAAGCCGAACGTGTGCCACGGATGCAGGCAAATTTTGAATCAATACTTGTATAATGCAAGATAATGCAAATCCCTCTGCCGAACAAGCTTGGCCCCGCCCCGCCTCAAACTCAAGTGTGACCTGGGAAGCCTCCACCCCCATCACATCCGCAAATCCTTGAATCATCGCGTTGGTCAAAGTTGCATTCTCTGTGATGATGGCTGGGTCATCCACTGTGAGCGTCAAGGTGACTTCGACCACGTTGGGCCCCGAGTCTTCGGAAATGGTTGTCGTGTCCGCGAGGCCTCAGAGAGCCGGTTCCCAGGTTGGGCAGACATGCGCGCGGTTCCCTCCCTCAAACCCTGGGCTTCAAGGCGCCAGATTTCCAAATGCAAACGTATGAATCAAGTCAGTTTGGTGGGCCGGCAAGGCAAAGGATGCAAGAACGTAGCAGTAGCAGTAAAGAAAGAGCTGCAGCAGTGGCAGGTGGAAGGCGCAGGAGGCAGCGGGTAGAAGGCAGCAGCAGAAGCAGCAAGTAGCAGTAGCAGCACCGCTAGTAGCTAGAGAAGCAGAGCAGCTATGCCCAGCATAGCAAAGTAATAAGTTGTGAGTAGCAAGGTCAAAGCAGGAAGTCACGAGAAACAAGTCCTAGGCCGAAAGAAGAACATACAAAGTACGGAGTAGCAACCTAGAAGGTAGTAGGTAGTAAGTAGCACAGAAAACATAAGCACTTGTGGTAGTTGCAGGAAAGGTGGAAGTGAAACTGCCGCGTTCAGAAGAGAAAGGTAAGGAAGCCAGAGGAGTAGAAGAAAGTAGAGGAATGAGAAGCAGGTAAGTCTGAAGTGGGGAAGTGAAGAGGGTGGGGAAGTGAAGAAAATAGAGAAATTTAAGTGCCAAACCTGTCGACGTGGTGGTTGTAGTGTCTTCCCCGGAGTCTTCGCCTCAGCCGAACGTTGGTAGTCTGACTTTTACACACTGCTGCTGTGATTTTTTTCCTGTTTTGATATATTTTGGCGTTGCAGAAGCAAACTATGCACCAAGCTGACTGAGCTTAGTGCTAGTCGAGGTTGTGTCAGTCATAGCCTCCGTCGTCACCGTCGTGGTCATGGTCATTGTGCCTTGGAGGACCGTTGGGGAATAGATATGAAAATAGATAATATCTGCGCCTTCACATGCAACCATTAAGCTGNGCGGCAATTTTGGTGCCATCTGATGACATGACCACTGCATACCACTTCTGAGGCCCAATTCCGGAGTCGCTCCAGGTGGCACCTCAAGGCAAAATAAGGGCCCGAGCAGGCCCTACCACGGTATACCACGGCGACCCTTGAACATTTTTGAAGGTCTTCATAAGCCTTCTGCACAAATTTCGGTTTGGCCTTCACATGCCTTCACTATCTTATCTATCACTTGGGCCTTGAGATTTTGAGGTTATCGGAGGAAGTTTACAAGTCAACTTCCGACTTATGGAAAGATGCAGCCAGGGCTGTGCGAAGAGTCAGAGGAGAGAGAGAGAGAGAGAGAGAGAGAGAGAGAGGAGAGAGAGAGAGAGAGAGAGTCAGAAGAGAGATGATCAGAGAAGAGGGAGTCAGACGAAAGAAGATCAAAGTGAACGAAATGTTAGAAATCGCGTAACACTGTACTTTTCCGATGTTTGGTGGTTCTGGAGGGTCGTACAGCGGCTGGNAACGAAATGTTAGAAATCGCGTAACACTGTACTTTTCCGATGTTTGGTGGTTCTGGAGGGTCGTACAGCGGCTGGTGAGGAGCCTTCTGGGGATGAGTGGTCAAAAAGTGCACGAGCCTGTGGTGATTTTACGAGTTGGAAGTGAACAGTGCTATGTTCCTGGCACTTTTGGAAGTTCGGAGGTCAACAAATTGCAAAGCGTGTGGTGTCTTGATGATTTCGAAGTCAAAAGTGTTGAAAGTGACGGTCTCGGAGCACTTTTGGACGTGCAAGCGCCGTTTTG
>BGPT01001092.1:130708-142259 GCA_003297045.1 Symbiodinium sp. clade C Y103
AAACGCTGGCAGGCATTGTGCATTTGAAGCGGAGCGGCAGAGATGCATTTCACGCATCCAGGATGTTGGAGCTCCAGGCGGATGCTTATTTTGAGGAAAGGGAGCAAATTTTGTGTTGCAGAAGTCATCCTATTTTGTGGATGTTCATTTCGCCTGGCAAATGCAAGGTTTCGTATGCTTCCGCTGCACTTTTTCGTGGTAGGCGCGGTATCTGAAGACATCGAAGCAAACAAATGCAGATCGTATTGGAACTGTCATGTCGAAGTTTTCGTTGACATTCCAGATTTGGAGGAAGTCTTGCAGAGACGCTTCGTTTTCAAGCTTTTCACTTTCACTTTCATGGCGCTCGAAGGGTCTATTCCCTGTGGCCGTTTAGCCGTGCAATCTCTCTAATTTCAAAAGCTACCGAGGTTTTGGTTGATAGTCTGGCAAAACGCTGGCTTCGGCCCGTACAGGCCTTCTGGCTTCAGCGACATCGCCAGCCCACTGCCTCAAGGTAGCAAAATCAGCTGTATCCCAAATGGACACATGCCTACAGCAGCCGGAGCGAAGATCCTCTCGGAGCTGGTCCACGAACGCTTTGGCAAAAGCAGAGCACAGGTCGCTAGGGTACTCCTTCAAGCACATAGTCTTGAACTTGCCCTCCGCGTTCTTGCCAATGGCCGGAGAAGATGGGCGAGAAACTCCTGGTGTCTGTGCAGTGTTCATAGACCTGATGAGCTTCGGGAGCCGGTAGGATAAGAGCCCTGTGGGCTTTATCGAAGCCGCCCCCCATTTCCACTGTTGGATATGGCGCAGCTCAACTGAATCGTGGTAGCGGAGCAATTCAGTGATGCCAGCTGTCCAGGTAGATGCTCGCGTCAGGTCATACGGTAAAGCCGGGTGCTCGGATAGGAATAGTCCTCCATGGCAAAGATGTCCGCAAAGGGCTCGAAGTCCTTGTAGCCAAAAACCAATGCCAATATGAACTTGTCGAAGTTCACGTAGGGAGATATCCGGGAGTCCGAAAAGCCATTCGGCACTCCTCACCGGGCGTGGCCATCGCTCAGCACTATCTCCTTCCGGAGGAGGCGTGCGCCTCGCCTCTGAGAATGTTTCACACCGGCTTCCCACCAGAGTCAGCGCAATGATAACACTCATCCAGCATCGCCCAGTTCGCCGATTCTCTGTGAAGGTCGCCCCAGTGGCAATGCACCGCTGTGTCCAGAGACAGGATGGTGAAGTCAACCTGGAGCTGCTCCGCCAATCGCTGGAGGTGCCAATGGACATCGCCAACTCGCCTACGACCCGAAAACAGGTGGGCGACCAGAAGATGAGGCTTCTCCCCAGGCCGAGACAGGAGTGGGGTTCCCTTCATAGGGAGCTGGTCAAACCATCGAATCTTCCGAAATGCCGTGTGCCATTCCATGAAACAAGCTCTGGATCTGGTCCCTGGTCACTTGTCTCTCACGCCTGTTGGCTGTACCACGCCGGACTGGTCGATGTGGCTGCATATGCTGCATCTCTCCATCTCGAAGGCGTCGCTTCTGTGCCTCCAGGAATCTCTCACGGCTCTGCAGAGCTTCTCGACAAACGCGTCGTCCAAGATAAACTCAATCTCGCCATCCAAGTGCTCCGCCACAATGTCCGGCAAGAAGGTCGCTCCCCATGCAGCAAAAGTCTGAGAAACCCATTGCTCATAATCTTCAAACACGAAGATCATACGCAGCCATAGGTCAATGACATCCGGCGCATCGATGGGCAGATGGTGTCGATGCTGTATCCACTTGAGTGTGCAGGCAGTCAATGCTTCACACAGATGTGTTCCTGCGGAATCGGGGTCATCAGGACAAGGACTAAGATCAAGCTCCATGTGCAGGGTACGCAACTCCGCATCAATCTGCTCAATTTGTCGATCAACTCTCGAACGCCATCATGGTCGTGGTCCTTCGGCTTGCAACGCATCCAATCGGACGGCTCCACGAAGATGAGGTGGTGCAGCTTGATGTTGATGTGCCTCACCATATCCATATAAGAGAGATGGAGAGCAAGTCTGTTGCTCGTCCACACATTTTTGAGACAGATTGGGCATGTTGATCCAGTCACATAAGGGTATTCAGGGGCGTGCACGCCATGTTGTTTCAATCGAAGCAATGCCAATCCTTGCATGGGGTGTCGTAAAAGCTCGGCCGCAATCACATTTGAAGAGCTCATGGCCAACAGGCGAGATGACCTGGGCATACTCCGGCTCAAAGGTGGCACCAGCTTCACGAAGAAGAGCAAGTAGATGGCAGTGAGTACGGTGTACCTCATGCATCATGTGCTCCTGAAAATTCCATCGCTTCACTGCTCGCTTGAGCAAACCTTTCCATGGCATGTTTGCCTCCTGCCAATACTCAATGATCTCTGTCAGGTCATCCACAATCTGAAAAGGGAGCGCATGAGGCAGACTGCGTTGAAGCCAATGTAGGTCAGCAAGCAGGCCGTCAAGCCAGGAGTCCTCACAGTGTTGTTTCTCCAAATGCACAAGCTGTTGGAGGTAGGAGGGTCCAAGATGGAAAAGCTTCGCCGCATAGAGAAGTCGGTCAATTGCCAAGCGTACCCTCACATCCAGCAAACCAGATTGATGGAGCAATGCTTGGTGGGACAGGAATTCATCTGGTGCACACCGGGGGATTCTGCGCAACATACCCATAAAAGCAGTGCGCAAACTACTGAGCTGTCGAATGGTAGGAGTGCTCCAAGCGCCGATACCAAAAAAGAGTCTCGAGCAGACAAGAGCTTGAAACATTCTTGAAGGCCGCCTTCGAGGTCCCAATGCGTTGTCGGAGCTCAGGCTCCAGGGAGTGACTGGCCGCAAACATCACACCCAAATGCCTGTAGGACACCGAAAAGTGTAGCCAGCTCTTCGTACCATCAGCTTGATGTACTTCAATCCCTGGACAGGATGTGAGAAGATGCTCTTTTCGCATGGCGGGAGCGCCTTGTCCCACAAATGTGAGAACAGCTGCTGTCTTTCCCTTGGAGTAATTCAAGAGGAAACCTCTGCGAGAGAACTGCTGGTGGATCATTGACATAAAGTCGTGGATCGCCGGGACCAAAGTATCCGCATTGTGGACAGCCAGGGGCAAAGCGAAATCAGACCACACAATGAAAACCGGGTCCAACGTAAGCTGCCTCAAAACCTCCATGTACGCATCTTGCTGATGGTACCAACTGCGGATGTCCTTGGCAATCTCAGACATTAACACGTGGAAGATTGCGTCCGCAATCGGGGAGCCAGGACGCGTCCCCCTGTGAGTATGGATGATCTCGTTGCCCGTCAGCGTGAACCAGGTACTCGAATGAGCAGCTCGTAGGAAACGCAAAAGCAGCGGATCCAAACTGAGCGCTTCGAGGATGCCAATGAACTGCTGGCTGGCCAAGTCAGCCTCAAAGGGCGTTTGGGCTTCATGCAGCTTGTCCAGGACAAAGTGGGCTTCTTGGTTCGAACCAACCCCGACGACTAACTGTCGTACGAGGTGGTGAAATGCAGACGCACGCAAGGTCAACAAAAATGACGGCCGTGCTCATCCCACGGGCTTGCAGGAGCTTCACAAATGTTCGCAGAGCATGAGCTCCAAAGGAAACTTGCTGCCCAGCATATCCTCCAACTGGGAGGGGTCTCTGCGGTGTGCAACCTGCTTCATCATTCGCTCCCTGGCGATGGCGTGCATCCTCTTCGCCAATGTGGGAAGCAATAGGATGCCTCTGAACTTCCCGATTTGGGTGGCTCCGGCTTGTTTGGGAATCATATGTAGGATACCTTCTTTGTTCTGGAGAGGCTCAGTTCCCCACAGAAAGGCCTTCAGCATAATGTGGTAGAACAATCTGCCCAACTTCGCCGGGAAGTAGTGGTAGATTTTCGATGGCACCTGATCATAGCCTGTCGAACGATCAGATTGAGTGGCACGGAGAGCTGCTTCGAACTCAACCAAAGAAGGAACATCCATGAGTGCAGGTTGAGCTGGTATGCGAACAAGTGCGCATTGCTGGGTGTGCCCACAGTGTGCAGCGAGTTGTGTGCCGTCAACTTCCTGCCCCAGCTCCAATGTGCTGAAATGTTGCAAACCGTCAACTTCAAGTGAGAGCAACTGGCTGGGGCGGTAGCCAATTCGGCGCTCTTTGAACTTGGGGATTGCCCTTCGGATGATTCGCCAAAGGTCCTTGGTCTGGTTGGGATGCAAAAAGTCCATGCCATCTTGGAGAAGAGAATTCAAGAACTCGATGTCATCCTGCCTCACGGCCACAACAACTGCTCGTGCAAGACGTCGAAATTGCCACAGGGCGCCAGCTATAAGATGATCTTGCGCTCGTCGCAGGCTGTCAAAGTCAGTGGATAGAACATCATGCTTTTGCTTCCAAATGGCAAAGGTCTGCTCCAGAGTGGCCAGTCGCTGTGCTCGGTTGTGTTCAGCCAAGGTCTGTCGCCAGCTTCGCTTCTCACAGACAAGATCCCAGGTGGTAGTTGACATAGTAGTTTTCTGTGGATATACAACCTGAGATGATCCATGTTGATGTTGGAGACAGCTAACCAGCTCTTTCTGGACAAGGTGGAAATGGGAATGTACATCAAGACACGGAGGAACCACAATGTGAAGTGACGAAAGATCCACATGTTCAACACAGACGTTGCGGAGCTGTCGTTGTCCTTCTCGCTGCCGATGACAAGATTGCATACTGGAGGAAAAGGAGACTTCAACGCATGCTGCAGCGTGGTCATTGCGGAGTAGCGTCGGATCGATGATGCTACTGATCCCTGCAGTGCATTCCTGAGTCTGCCATCGCAGTGGGATGCCGACGTAATCGATTCTCCGTTGCCGCCCTGAAGTATGCGTCCACGTGTGGCCTTCTCCTTGTTGATGATGTTGGAATGTAGCAGGCAGCCGTACATCACAACAGGCAAGAAACTCCTCAAAGGCAGCTGCCTTGGGGTCAACTTTCGTCATCTGGTGTCCTCCAATATGTGGTGAGATCTCTCCTCCCACAATGGCATTGGCATCACATAGAACAGCAATTGGCCAGGTTTGATATTGAAGTGGTATTTGATCACGTACCTCTTGCCGCCATGATTGAATAGTGGTCTCATCGTAACCTGAATGCGGGGCATGCGCGGCCACAATAATGAGGTTGAGGTACGGTGCCATGACACGCACAATCAGATACCTTGGGTTGAACGCCAGAATCATGAAGTGGTGTGATTGGAAGTATAGCTTTCGAAGTGGTTGTCCAGGTCGATCATGACATTCTCCATAAGGAAAGTTCTTCGAGAAACCCATCATGATACCAAAATGCCCCTGGTGGGATGCCTCCGCTTTGAGGAGGTGGTAGTCCTCGTCGTTGTGCTGATGGAGTCTGCGAAGTCGTGTTTCCTGTAGTGCAAGAACAGTAATCCTCTCCTCGACTAGCTGTCTGAACAATGCTTTTTGCCGAGAGATCCCAGGCATACCAGAGGACTCCTCAGCCTGGCCTTTCAAGGACAAGACATTGCAGGTGGCCAGGCGTAAGTGGAGAAATGCATTGGCAGTGGGTTCATTTGGCGCGCCGGCAGGCTCAGGTCGGGTCTCAACTGGCAGAAAGTTCTGCACAGGCATCGCCTTTGGAGTTGGATGAACCATTGTTGCACCTTGCCATAGCCCTGCAAATTCCGGAGCAAATAGGCACCAAAGCCAATCAGCATGCTGGACAAAGGGCACCGTAGTAATGCCTTGCAACCAGTCTGCACAAGAAGGTGTCAGGGCATGGTGCTGTCTCGCCTGCAGTGCTAAAAGGTCGACCAACTCGTTGCCCGGCTCTCCTGTATGGCTGGGAATATGCTCGTAAGCAATCGCAGTGGTGAATCTTGTTTCAATCAACAAGGTCAAATCTCGCAGCAGTTTGCCTGGTATCGGGTGTGAATCAATTCTCCAATTGCCCAACGCTTGCTGTCCAACAGTAAGTGCGTCATAACGAAGAACAGCTTCTGGAATCCAGCCAAAGCAGGCCTCATGGGTTTTGTAAATGTCAAAGAGCAGCTTTGTAGTCATGATGGCCGCTTGCAACTCTGCAGAGTATGCGCTATTCACTCCCTCGAGGGCACGACTCAAAGCACCAGCAAAGAGCCAACCAATGTCAGTGGAGACAAAGGCAGCCACAGCTGCACTGGCTGGTAGCTCATCGCCTTGAGGCTTCTTGAAAGATCCATCGAAGTACAAATAGATCGCATGACAGGGCCGGCTGAAGTCCCACCAATATTGAAGCCATGGGAACGCCACGTGGTTGTCAGGGATGAGCGCAAGGTCATACACAGGCAAGAAGTAGTGGTTATCCAATCGTTCAAAAGCACGAAAGACGTGCTCAAAGTCAATGTGCTGTGATGTGGGTCCATTGGCACAGCTAGAATCTGGATCTGCTCGTACATCAGGATGGGCTCGAGAACTTCGAACTCCCCGTTGCAGTAATTCAGAAGAGTCGGACTCCTCTTCCTCATGGAAAGCAACGTGATGCTGATGTCCTGATGCAGCGGCTCCACTATCTCGCATGGGTGCATCCTCATAATCGTCATCCCAGCTGTGCTCCCAAGGCTGCTGCGTGATGATCACATAGTACGAGAAGCCTGCTCTGTTTGGAAATGGTTGTCCATCTTGTACCGCAAGTCCATTGTACCAACAGGAACATGACGAAGTCGGTGCATGTGGGGGGCACACTAAAGTCTTGCCCATCAGGTCAATCAACTGCTGTTTGGTGACAGGCATAGGCGTGACGACCGCTGCAGTGTACGGGTGTCCTTGTAGGAAAGCACTGTCGGACACAGAAATCAAATTGGGAAGTTCACCTGGTTGAACACGCTGATGCAGAATGATGTTGATTTCAGTTGGACTGGTTGCAGTCACTGGCGCAAGCGTCACGATGACAAATTCGACGTCGCTGTTCACATCTACAAAATCCCTCCAAGTCTGAATCAAATTCTGCTCCCAATTCCAGAAGTCGTCCCCTAAGATCTGTGTCCTTTGTTCATCATGAAATTTCACATAGAGTCCATTCAAGAACCACGTTTGCACTCGTAAAAGGCGCTCAAACATCGCTGGGCCGAAGAGGGCCTGAGCATCCCAAGTCTGGAAGAGCTCTTGTGTGAAATCAGATTGATCCTGAGAGGCGGTGGCAATGGATCTGTCTCATCAACCTCCGTCGCTGCATGGGCTGCGACAATCTCAGGAGCATTGATGAAATCATCTGTGATATGTATTGTAGATGGTTGCGGATGTACCGCAAAGGAAAATCCATCACCTGCTTGAAGTCGACGGAGTTCATGGGTACCCCACAGATGAGTGCCATGTCTCAAAGTACATCGCCGATTTTGACAATGCCGAGCCAAATTTGCCAAATCGCGGACTTGAAGCACACTGACAGGATTTGGCAAAAGTCCTGCAGCCAGATCAAAGATGTAGGAGTGGTCATCATGGAACTCAATCGTCAGCAGAGTTGGTGATAAATATGGTAGTGGTTCCTGATGCAGGATGATGTGCCCAATGCGATGTCTTGTAGCCAGTGAAATGGGTACTGGGTGAACCCAGCACATTTCAAGTGGCCAAGAAGGGTCAATACGATCTCGCCATAGCTCTCGTAAGTCTTCATGCCAATATTGAGGTTCTTGAGTGACTCGAAAGACACGCGTCTGCTCTGTGACATAGGCATGGTGGCCACGAAGGTACCATGTGTCGATGTAGCACACCGGGCCCTCATCCTCAAACTCAACACAAGCTTCCGCAGAAAAAGCTTCGAGGAGTGATGCAAACCATGAAGGCATGACATCTGGCAGACCTTGATCTCGAGCTGGAAAGAAGCCTGGTGCAGTTCTCGAGAACTGGGGCGGCTCAACCTGTTTGGCTACGCGGCATTGGGCTTGGCTTGGGGTCTTTTCGATCTGAAGCAATCGCATGTCATCATCCTCAGGATCACGTTGGGCAAGTGAATGGTGGGAATAGATACTTTCATCATCAGTTCCATATTGCCTGTAGCGTTGCAGGGTTTCCCTTGCAGTCATGGAAGCTTGACGACACTCAGCAGCAAATCTTGTTGGTACCTCTTCATTGAGGTATGGCGGAACTGCAACACGTACATAATCACCGTGTTGGAGCTCAATCAACTGTTGTGATTGTTTCGGGACAAGTCGTCCCTTGTGCCACACCAAGCACCTTTGTCGCATGGCCTCACAGTAGCGCTCAATGCGGATGAGGTACAATAGATGCTGCTGGTGAAGATGTTCTGGAAGCTTGATCACGAAGCGCTCAGTTTGCACTGGTGTATGGAAATGATGGCCGTGGTATTCAATGTCCACCAAAATGGCCCGACGGTTGTCGCCATGATTGAAGTCAGTATGCTGTAGAAGAAAAAGTGGTGTAATTCGTAATGCTTCCAGGTCAGAGGGCTTGGTATCAATAGGGACAATGGTCGCCACATCACTGTGCCTATATCCCAGCAATCGACGGACCTGTTGGAAAAAGGTGTCGTAGGCCTGGAAAAGAATTCTCCCTCGAATCGCATTGGTATTGGTTTCATAGACAGCGACCGATTGCCAAGGCAGATTGTCATTGTCTGATGAATCTGGAGAGAAGGTCGATACAGGTGGTGAGGGTGGAAGTACTTCATCAAGCACTTGGTCCTCAATTTCGACAGCGTCTTCCTGAAGTGCTGCATCAGGGTTGGCATGTACAGGAACTTGATCTGGGTGTGGTTCATGATGATGTGTAGCCATCAGGCTAAACTCATCCGCACAGTGTTCCTGACCGTTAGGTGGAGTTGATAATGTTCGTTCAATAGGCCATCCTTGGAGAAAGCGTTTCTGAACTGGAGCTAAGTTCTCATCCTCAAAGAACTGCACAAAGTCAATCTGAGTGGAGAAAGTCACTGCCTCGGTCCTTGAAGTCCGGCTCAACCGTGGCATCAAACTTCTTGGTGAAGGGCAGGAGAACATAGAGCTCGACAGACTCGAAAATTGATTTTCCAGGACGAATGCCTGATGGATTGCCATGAAGGGGAAAATACACAACTTGTCTGATTTGTAGGAAACTGAATGAGGTCGCAGGTGATCATAGTTGTCTCCTCGGCCTGCTGCATCATCAGGGCGCACCTGACAATAGGCCTCAACCGAGTTGACCAACTCACCAGCATAGATTGCTCCGGGCCCACGAAGGTCTTTCCGAAGACAAACTCCTTCGCTGCCATAGTTCATGAGATAGGCCCAGCAGGTGGATCTTGCGAACGTGGCCGCTTGGAAGAACGAGAATCGACAGGCATGTCGTCTTCGTCTTCCTCCTCCTCGCTTTTGATCTCTTCGATCTGCTGTGGCGCATCTGTCTTCTTGAAGGCTTTTCGAATCAGGGCTTGCACTTGAGCTCGCAGGTCGTTGGCCTCCGTGTCGATGATCTGAATGTCGGTCTCTTCCTCCTCCGCAATTGGTTCGGGCATGCCACGACGTTCTGCAGCTTGAGCGTTGAGTCTCTGCATGTTGGCAAAATCGCCTTCCTCGTAGTTTTGACCTTGTCGGTGTAGGTGAACTGTTGCGTCTCGTAGGACTCGATCTGCTTGGCCAATGTCTCCATGAGCTTCTTCAAATGTAGAAGCCATGCATCTCGGTGCTTGGTTCGTGCTCTGAGAAGTTTCTGTAAATCTTCTCTGGCATCTCCCAAGGCCTTGGCGGTCTTCTGCATTTCCTCTGTGAGCTGCTGATTGGTAGCTTGGAGTCCTGCTTTTTCGATAGCTTTCCTGGCTTTCTCGGGCATCTCTTCTGACCCTGCATATGCCTCCTTCAGCTGTTGGGCCAACTCGAGCTCGTTCTCGGTAGTAGTTGATGCCGATGTCAAAGCCAAGGTGGAAGGTCTTGGTGTCGTATCTGAAGGCCTCCATGGCGCTGGAAGGGCTGTAGCGGAGTAGCTCGAATCTTCGTCGGCATCCTCCCTGTCCTTTTTCCTGCCTCTTCCTCGCCGGCCTCGATTCTTCTGCTGCTTGTTGGAAGCACTTCTGCTGCCCTTTCTGGGCGGCCTCATAGCTGCTTCCTCGTCCCATTGCCATTCCCAGCTCTCCTCGGCTTTCTGTACCTTCCTTGGTGTCTGGGATCTCTGCTTGGGCTCTGGTGGGACGTAAATTCGATCCATGCACTTGTCCCATCTGCCACCGCACTTCCAACAGTGCACATGTGCCGGACTGGCGACTTTCCAGCACCGTGCGCATCTCCAGGGCTGCGCCATTTCGCCTGCTTGAAGGGCAAGTAGTTGTCGCAGCTGACTGATGTGCTTGCTGTCCGCTGAGTGGTGGGAACTGAGTACATGGATATAGTACTGAATCTGCTGAATCGACAATTGAAGTGCTCCTTGTCGATGTAGCCAAAGGTTTCTCCGAACAATAGCACGCTGCCTTCTCGTTCTTCGCCGAAAGGTTGCTTTGTTCGTCGCCACAATGGTGTCCACAAAGTAGAGCAAGGAGCAAAGTCCAAAAGATCATAAACAAATAAAGGCCGTCGGTCGCCAGCCAAATATCAGCTTAAGGGAACTGCAGACCCAGAATTGTAAGGTGTTCACCTCCGGAGAGGGAGAGCACAATTGCCCCCGGTGGTTTAACGGCTCTCCGGGACGCCGACCAGTCCAGCCAATGGGAGGTGTTCGCTCAGACGAAGTCAATGAGGAATGCCAGGCCGAAGGTAGTGGAGTAGGATCACAAGGCAGCCGTCAGCTGCCCGCGGTTGCCAAATTGCTTACCGCTAAGGTCAACGTGTTTCGGGGGGCACCCTTGTGTCGCTAGTGACACCCCTTGATCCGCAACCTTTCGTTTTCAAGCTTCCAAATGCTAAATTTGGATCAAGTCTCGCAGAAAAGCTTTGTTTTTGAGCTTTCAAGTTCCAAAATTGGAGAACGTCTCGCAGGAAATGTTACTTTTCAGGCTTCCAGCTGTTGAATTTGAAGGTAGTCCGGCAGGAAAACAATGCTTTCATCAATGGAAAGACAGACAGACAGAGAGACAGAGAGACAGAGAGACAGAGAGACAGAGAGACAGACAGACAGACAGATATAGATAGACAGATAGATAGATCGATGGATCGATAGATGGATAGATAGATAGATAGATAGATAGGTAGTGAATCGACAGATTGACAGACAGACAGAAAGATAGACAAATAGAAAGAAATATAGACACGTAGGAAGAAAGAAATAAAGAAAGGAAGAAAGATAGACAGATAGACAAAGGGTCAAACAGAAAGAAAAATGGATGTACACGTGGATTGAAATTCATCCAAACTTCGACGCTGCAATGACTTGTCGCTCCGTCATCGACACTCCAACCAACCGACCAACCGACCAGCCGACCAACCTTTCCTATAGTTTTATATCTTTGAAACTTCCGCCACTGCCTTGTGCGGTACTACTGGCAAATTTTCAATGTACTTTGGCTTCCACTTGTTAACATAACACAAGTGTTTTGAAACCCCGCACCTGTATCAGAGCTCAAATGGATGTTGCCGTTGTAAACGATACCCACCAGCTTTGTGGCATCAGTGCTC
>BGPT01001092.1:147466-157764 GCA_003297045.1 Symbiodinium sp. clade C Y103
GTAGTAGTAGTAGTAGTAGTAGTAGTAGTAGTAGTAGTAGTAGTAGTAGTAGTAGTAGTAGTAGTAGTAGTAGTAGTAGTAGTGGTAGTGGTAGTAGTAATAGTAGTAGTAGCAGTAGTAGTAGTAGTAGTAATAGTAGTAGTAGTAGTAGTAGTAGTAGTAGTAATAGTAGTAGTAGTAGTAGTAGCAGTAGCAGTAGTAGTAATAGTAGTAGTAGTAGTAATAGTAGTAGCAGTAGTAGTAGTAGTTATTGTTTTTTTAAAAAAATGGTTTTGAGAATCGTTACAATAAGATACAGGGAATAAGGTGAACCCCCAAATGAGCTCTATGAAATGGAGCGTGTTGAANTTTAAAAAAATGGTTTTGAGAATCGTTACAATAAGATACAGGGAATAAGGTGAACCCCCAAATGAGCTCTATGAAATGGAGCGTGTTGAAATATCACAAGCCCGTAAAACCAATTTCATTGGGAACGCTTGATTTTATATCTTGGGGGCCTGTGACAATAGCTGGCATTCTTTGATTTTGAAGCTTTCTCATGTAACACCAAGGACGGGGGGGGGGGGCAGGTCGGCGCAAAAAATACACCCTACAATATTTCCTATACGTTTCCTATTTTGACATAACAGTGCGCAAACCATAAACAGAAACCAAAGAAATCTATGCACATGACGGAGAGATGAATTTTGCTGTTTGGGGTCGATGCTGGTGTAATTTGTGGAATTTTGGCAGTTGTGATGCATTTGCATTTGCATGTGAGCTGGCACTTGTGACTTGCATGTTTTGTTTTGGGGGATTTGCAAACCCACCAATGCCAATCGTCTATGTCTATGTCATCGGTTTGACGCTGACTGTGAGTGCATGTTTGCATCTTCATGGATGTTGTTGTTTGCTGGAGATTGGACACTCAAGTGACATTGCACTTTGTGACAAGTTTGTGACTTCTATATCCAAGGGTATACGTTCTCGAGAGGGGACTGTATTGTTGTTCTTTAGACAATGCAGTGGATGTATCAGTGGATGTCTGTTGTCTGTGCTGTAACTTGAGGGTTGAGACTTCCTCGAGAGAGGACTCAGTGTTTCAGTTCTCGGTGGAATGGCAGCTGATGTGAGGGATCTGCATTTACATCACTTCAAAGGTAGGGTAGAATACGCCTGAACGCTGTTGGTGTTTCGAGCGTGGCCTGATGGGTGGTGGTTCCTCAGAGACCCCAGCTATGCCAGCAGCTGCCGAGACTGTGGAAAGACAGACAGAGGGTGTTGAGACTCAGGCTGTAGAGAGGAAAGCAGCAACTGCTGATGATGGAGTTGCAGGGGCTGCATTGGCAGAAGCCAAAGCCACTCTAGCAACAGCCAAGGAAAAGAGGAGGCTCTTCGGAAAGCTACAGAGCAGCGTCTCAAGGAAGCGGCCGAAGCACTTCCTGGACATCCAGAAATGGAGGATGATGAGGAGCAACCTGTGATTCTTCCCAGGGCATTGCTTCATCGTCTTGGGGATCTTGCGAAAGCCCTTCAACAACAGGGTCTTCTACATGAGAAATACATGGCACAGTCGCATGGTGATTTGGAAAAATGTGCTGGGTCCCTTGCAGACCTATACCAAACCGTGAAAGTGCCGACGGAAATGTTCGCCCACATTGGCTCGTTAGCTGATGGCGTATCTTATTACGCGGGCGAAGTCAAAAGGATGCTCTCCATCAACAAGGATGAGAAATCCAAATGGAACTGGGATTGGCTCCAAGATGGTAAGGCCAAGAAACCCATGTCAGCATACGTCAGGGAATTGACTAACTCAGCAGCGTCAACGTCTGCAGCAACCTTGGGGATTCAATCTGATATGAATGAAAACAGTTGCTTCAGACAATGGAGAGAGCTGCTATCTCTGCAGAGAAAACCTCTACCATCTTGCTCCAACAAGGGGCTGGTACTATGCATGTTGGTCCAATGGGTTCTATGCCGACTGGCCCAATACCACCGGAGACGCCTGGACATTCTGACGCTGCACCTGCAGGACCACCTGCTGCTGCCGGGGCATAATATACATTTTTTGTTTGCCGGCAGCCGGCCGGCACCGGCCGGCTGCCGGCACCGCCAACCGGCCGGCACCGGTCGGCACCGGCCGGCACCGGCCGGCAACCGGCCGGCAACCGGCCGGCAACCGGCCGGCAACCGGCCGGCAACCGGCCGGCAACCGGCAACGGCCGGCCAGCGGCCGGCAACCGACCGGCCAACGGCCAGCCACCGGCCGGCATCCTTTCGGCAACTGACGCGGGCCACCCGCCATAGGAACAAGCTATTCGGTTTCTTACTTCCCATATACGTCAAGTCTCCGGGGCGGAAGTTTTCCGCATTTAGCTCTACAGGGTTCTGTAATGAATTTGTGTAGATTACGGTGGCGAAGTTCGACAAAGGCGCTGTGCAGGATCAGGTGGCGACGTCTCCCAAGGTTGCTGTGTAGGTGCTACCCCCATGGAACTTCAAATTGACCACGGGTGTGTACAACGGAAACAAGATATCAAAATTCCAAACCCCCATGGACTTTCAAATTGACCTTGAGTGTACAAAGGAAAGAAGATATCAAAGTTCCCATCTGCATGGAATTTCCACTTGACCTTGAAGCCGTGCAATGGTGATTACGAAAATATCAAAATTCCCACCCCCATGGAACTTCAAATTGACCTTGAGTGTGTGCAATTTTTACGCATATGTAAGAATTCCCACCCCCATGGAATTTCAACTTGAGTGTGTACAATGGTAAGACGGTATCAAAATTCCCACCCCCATGGAACTTCAAGTTGACCTTGAGTGTGTACAACGGAAAGAAGATATCAGAATTCCCACACCCATGCAATTTCAAATTGACCTTGAATGTGTACAATGAAAAAAAAAATATCAAAATTCCCACCCCCCTATGGAACTTCAAATTGACCTTGACTGTGCACAACCGTAAGAAGATATCAAAATTCCCACCCCCATGGAATTTCAAATTGAGCTTGAGTGTGTACAATGGAAAGAGGATATCAAAAGTCACACCCACATGGAACTTTAAATTGACACTTGAGTGTCTACCATGGCAACAAGATATCAAAATTCCCACCCCCATGGAACTTCAAACTGACCTTGAGTGCGTACAATGGTAAGAAGATATCCAAAATTCCCAAACTTCAAATAGACCTTGAATGTTTCCACTGGTAAGAAGATATCAAAATTCCCACCCCCTGGCACTTCAAGTTGATATTTGAGCGTGTACAATGGTAAGACGGTATCAAAATTTCCACCCCCATGGAACTTCAAGTTGACCTTGAACGTGTACAATGGTAAGAAAATATCAAAATTCCCACCCCCATGGAACCTCAAGTTGACATCAAATTGTGTACATTGGGACTCAAGAAGATGTTAAAATTTTAACCCCATGGCGCTTCGTGTGTACAATGGTCAGAAAATATCAAAGTAACCACCCCCCTGAAACTTTAAATTGACATTTCGGTGTATACAATGGCAAGAAGATATCAAAATCCACATTCCCATGGAACTTCAAATTGACCTTGAATGCGTACAATGGTATGTTTCCAATTACAAGAAGATATCAAAATTCCCACCCCCGTGGAACTTCAAATTGACGTTGAGTGTGTTCAACGGAAAGAAGATATCAAAAGTTTTCCCCCCCATGGAACTTCAAATTGACCTTGAGTGTGTGTGCAATTTTTACGAAGATAGCAAAATTCTCACCCACATGGAATTTCAACTTGACCTTGAATGTGTACAATGGAAACAAGATATCCAAAATTCCCACCCACATGGAACTTCAAATTGACCTTGAATGTGTACAATGGTAAGAAGATATCAAAATTCTCATCGCCATGGAACTTCAAATTGACCTTGAATGCGTACCATGGTAATGAAGAAGACATCAAAATCCCCACCCCCATGGCACTTGTAATTGATTTTTGAATGTATACAATGGCAAGAAGGAATGAAAATTCCCATCCCCATGGAACTTCAAATTGACCTTGAGGGTGTACAACGGTAAGAAGATATCAAAATTCCCACCGACTTGGAGCTTCAAATTGACCTTGAGTGTGTACAATGGTCAGAAAAAATAAAAAAAAAAACACCCACATGGAACTTCAACTTGACTTTGAGTGTGTACAACGGTAAGAAGATATCAAAATTCCCACCCCCATGGAACTTCAAGTTGACTTCAAATTGTGTACAATGGTAAGAAGATATCAAAATCCATCCCCATGGAATCTCAAATTAACCTTGAGTATGCACAATGGGGATTAAGAAGATATCAAAATTCCCACCCCCATGGAATTTCAAATTGAGCTTGAGTGTGTACAATGGAAAGAAGATGTCAAAAGTCACACCCCCATGGAACTTCAAATTGACCTTGAATGCGTACATGGTATGTTTCCAATGGTAAGAAGATATCAAAATTTTCACACCCGCGGAACTTCAAATTGACCTTGAGTGTGTACAACGACGCGGGCCTCGCGCCATAGGAACAAGCTATTCGGTTTCTTACTTCCCATATACGTCAAGTCTTTGGAGCGGAAGTTTTCCGCATTTAGCTCTACAGGGTTCTGTCATGAATTTTGTGTAGATTGCGGTGGGCAAAGGTGCTGTGCAGGATGATGTGCAGGGTCTTGCGCGCAGGTGGCGACGTCTCCCAAGGTTGCTGTGCAGGGTGCCGTGGACGGTGCCACCCCCATGGAGCTTCAAATTGACCACGAGTGTGTACAACGGAAAAAAGATATCAACATTGCCACCCCCTTCAAATTTCAAATTGACTGTCAGTGTACAAAGGAAAGAAGATATCAAAATTCCCACCCCCATGGAACTTCAACTTGACCTTGAATGTGTACAATGGTAAGAAGATATCCAAAATTCCCACCCCCATGGAACTTCAAATTGACCTTGAATGTTTCCCATGGTAAAAAGATATCAAAATTCCCACCCCCATGGCACTTCAAATTGACATTTGAATGTGTGCAATGGTAAGACTGCATCAAAATTACAACCCCCATGGAAGTTCAACTTGACCTTGAATGTGTACAATGGTAAGAAGATATCAAAATTCCCACCCGCATGGAACTTCAAATTGACCTTGACTGTGTACAATGGTAAGAAGATTTCAAAATTCACACCCACATGGAACTTCAAATTGACCTTGACTGTGTACAACAGAAAGAAGATATCAAAAATTCCCACCCTCGTGGCACTTCAAGTTGACCTTGTGAGTGTGCACAACGGTAAGAAGATATCAAAATTCCCACCCACATGGAGCTTCAACTTGACCTTGAGTGTGTACAATGGTAAGAAAATATCATAATTCTCACACGGATGGAACTTCAATTTGACCTTGAGGGTGTACAACGGTAAGAAGATATCAAAATTCCCACCCCCATGGAACTTCAAGTTGACCTTGAGTGTGTACAACGGAAAGAAGATATCAAAATTCCCACACCCATGGAACTTCAAATTGACCTTGGGTGTGTACAATGGTAAGAAGATACCAAAATTCCCACACCCATGGAATTTCAAGTTGACTTTAAATTGTGCACATTGGGAATAAAGAAGATATCAAAATTCCCATCCCCTATGAAACTTCAACTTGACCTTGAATGTGTACAATGGTAAGAAGATATCCAAAATTCCCACCCCCATGGAACTTCAAATTGACCTTGAATGTTTCCAATGGTAAAAAGATATCAAAATTCCCACCCCCATGGCACTTCAAATTGACATTTGAGTGTGTACAATGGTAAGACGGCATCAAAATTACAACCCCCATGGAAGTTCAAGTTGACCTTGAATGTGTACAATGGTAAGAAGATATCAAAATTCCGACCCCCGTGGAACTTCAAATTGACCTTGAGTGTGTACAACGGTAAGAAGATATCAAAATTCCCACCCCCATGGAACTTCAAATCGACCTTGAATGCGTACAATGGTATGTTTCCAATGGTAAGAATATCTCACAGTTCCCACCCCCGTGGAACTTCAAATTGACCTTGAGTGTGTACAACGGTAAGAAGATACCAAAATTCCCACCCCCATGGAACTTCAAATTGACCTTGAATGTGTGCAATTTCCGGAAACATCAAAATTCCCACTCCATGGAACTTGAAATCGACTTTGACTATGTACAATGGTCAGAAGACATCCAAAATTCCCACCCCCCTTTGGAACTTCAAATTGATTTTGAGGGTGTGTGTTCCAATGTTAAGAAGATATCAAAACACCCACCTCCATGGAACCTCAAATTCACCTTGACTGTGCACAATGGTAAGAAAAATTGCAAATCCCACCCCCATGGAACTTCAAATTGACCTCGTACAATGAGGATTAAGAAGATATCAAAATTCCGACCCCCATGGAACTTTCAAGTGACATTTGAGTGTATGCAATGGCACGAAGATATCAAAATTCCCACCCCCATAGAACTTCAAATTGCGTACAATGGTATGTTTCCAATGGCAAGAATATCAAAGGTCCCACCCCCGTGGAACTTCAAATTGACCTTGAGTGTGTACAAAGGTAAGAAGATATCAAAATTCCCACCCCCACGGAACTTCAAATTGACCTTGAGTGTGCACAACGGTAAGAAAATATCAAAATTCCCACCCCCATGGAACTTCAAATTGACCTTGAGTGTGCGTGCAATTTTACGAAGATATCAAAATTCCCACCGCCATGGAACTTCAAATTGATCTTGAGCGCGTGCAATTTTACGACGATATCCGTGCGCATGTAAATGGCGGTATTTCGCAGTGCCCGCAGCCGGTGCTTACCCAAAGGTACAGCCTCAACTTACGGACACGCACGGGCCGCTAGGCCGCTTGCAGGCACTTCAGCAACCGGCATGGTTTAACAATTTAAGCTTTGTCAGAAGCATGCAGCGACAGGCCGCCTCCCAGCACCTGCCAACAACTGGCACCGGCCAGCAAATTCATACCCGCCGAGCAACATCCACTGTGAAGATGCATTGCCCGGCAGAACCGCCGCGGCCGGCAACCGGCAGCGGCCAGTAACCGGCCTGAAAGTTGACGCCAGACGAGCAGGCCGAGCAAAAACAACTGTGAGGATGCATTGCTCGCGAAACCGGTAGCGGCCGCCTACCGGCCGGCATCCGGCAACGGCCGGCATCCGGCAACGGCTACAGCAAACAGCGCCGGCCGGCAACCGGCACCGGCCGGCCACCAGCAGCGGCCGAGCGGTACACCTTCCCTATGACCTACGGCCCGGCACCGGCCAGCACCGGCCGGCAACCGGCAGCGGCCGGCAAAACGGCGCCGGCCGGCAACCGGCACCGGCCGGCAACCGGCACCGGCCGGCAACCGGCACCGGCCGGCAACCGGGCTCGGCTGGCCCCACCGGCAGCGGCCGAGCGGCACCTTCCCTAGACACATGACCTCGGAACCGGCCGGCGCCGGCCGCGGCCCGCAACCGGCCGGCACCGGCCGGCACCGGCCGGCAACCGGCACCGGCCGGCCACCGGCAGTGGCCGAGCGGTACACCTTCCCTATAGTACGGCCCGGCACCGGCCGGCACCGGCCAGCACCGGCCGGCACCGGCCGGCAACCGGCACCGACCAAAAAAGTATATACTCTCCCGAGACTGTGGGTGCCTTTGATGCCTACGCCACATTTCCACCCCAGCCGCCACAACAGCATCAGGCAAAGGGAGGTAGCAAAGGGAAACCAGCACAATTGCTGAGGCAGCAATCCATGGCACCAATGCGTCCTCCTCCCGCACCGCCAACGGAATCGGCCAGGCCCCCAAGTACAGGAGATTTCCTGCCGGGGTTAGGGAATTCATATGATTCCCGACATCGTCCCATTGGCGGTTCTGGTGCAGCTGGGGTTCATGGAGGGGGAGAAATACCAGTTCCTACCAATCCTCCGCCTGAGGAAATCGTGGTGCAGTGGAGTGGATTTGCCCCTATGGCGGCACCCAGCATGAGTACCGATGTGAATTCCAACCCTCCGTTGACCTACGAGCTGCCGGTGGAAGTGCCCAATTTGAAGAGCGTGAGCGCAATTGGGATTGACAGAGAATCCGGCAGACGACGACGCATCTCGCCTGAAGGCAAACAAGTGTCTCACAAGAACGCCACAAGTGCGGCATATGCCCCGAAGAGGTGGACGCAGAGTGTGAACACCCTCCTATTTCTTCGTGTGTGCGCAAATTTGTAAAGGGTGATGATCCCACTTGGGTCCTGCCATCTGGTTTGTGGGTTGTGACCCTAAATTGGGCCAATAAGAGCAATGCTGACACGGCAGAATTGCACTGTTTGGAGCGTAGGCAGAATAGCTACATTTGTAGCTCGAGGCTCAGCCTTCTTTTCTCCATTGTGCAGGGTGCGTTGGATTTTAAGTGCAGAGATCGATGCAAAAGATTGCCTGTTTGCAAGGATCAGGGATCCTGTTCTTGTTTGCGTCCGTTTTGCTTTGCATCCGTGCATCGAGAGATGCCTTCATGTTCTGACTTCGGTTTATGTTATGAGGGATTCATTTTGTCGGTGAATTGATTCCTCTGTTTCGCATGGGGGGATGATGAATTGTTGTTTTGATGCTCACATTCATGCATATGCCATGGTTATGCAAGAAATCTGGTGGTAACCGCATCGAGAGGTGCTTTAGTTGTTATTGCCGCAGTTATCTTGTATTGCTGTCTTGTGGAGGGACTTAGAATGGACCAGGATTGAAAGTCTTTGGAACCGTTGTCGCTTGGATTTAATTGTTTCTGTGTTGTATGTTGTGTCTTTGTCACTGGTGTGCATTAAGGTATGCGCGGCTAGTGATGATAACCCGTTTTGAGATGAGTCAATCTGTGATGAGTCACATACGGGGAATCTGAAACTGCGCTTGACATGACGTGACCTGACATGACTTGTTGTGCATAAGAACATGTGTTGGTCCTGTGCTTTTGCGTTCTTGTTTTGGGTTTCCGTGATTTTTTCACTTGTTTCGTTCGTCTTGTGGACATGTCTCTGATGTATGTCAACGGTGAATTTGTGCTGGAAGTAAAGAACTTCATTTGCTTTTAGATTTTGGTTTGGAAGCGGGTGTTGGAAATTGACCTTCTTTCAGGATGAAGTCGCGAACGTAATAAATTTCCACCGACCGTTCGATTTCTCAGTCTGAGTTCTTGTGGTCATATTGGGACAATGGTCTCGAGCCGAGTTTTTGTCAGAGACGTGATTGGGCACCCGATTTCTTAATGGATGTTACTTGGACAACATTGGGACACTGACCAGTCATTGTGTAACGTTTTGCGAAGATAATGGTATGTTCGTTTCCACATCGTGCACTGGGGCAATGTCCGATTGTCTTCAGAAGTCCGCTTTTGGATTTTCTGACATGCCTACCTTCCTCGTGAGGGTGCGGAATGTATGAAACATCCTTCTTTTGTTTTCGTGTTGACTCCGAAAGTGTCTCGTCGGTGGACGTCTTGTGCTCTTGTGTGTGTGTGTATGTGTGTGTGTGTGTGTGGCAGTGTGTGTCTGTTGACACTTGTTTTGCAACAACATCGTAGTGACCTGCTACTGACGCCATGGAATCCACTGACGTTATTTCTGTATGAGGATCTGGAACTTTGAACTCCGAGGTAAAACTGTTTTGCATCTGTGAATGGATCGCTTTTCTTTGTGATGTTTGGAACTGGTTTTTTTTCTCCGGGATCAATGGAATTATAATTGCAACGGTTATTAAACACTGGAAGAATTTCAACGCTGGAGTATCTTTTGTATTTATCTGCAACGAAAAATCGAGATGAACTCTGACTTCGCATTCCCGATTTTGATGATGCGTGGGTTACCGAAACTGTTTATCTTTTGGAGATGAGGTCTATCTGCCTGGTTCGAGAACTGTGCGACGGAAGAGCTTATTTCTGGGACTTTCCGATCCTGAAGATCGCGAAATCCCCCTTGGAATTCGGGTCTAAAGCCTCACCCCTGAATCTTTACGGGACCAAATGTGGCCCCTTAAAGATTACGAACCAGGGCAAATTTAAGCCTTAAAGAGTATGAACCAGGGAGGCCAGGGTTCCCAGGAACTGGCGTGCCCTGTCCCTTTAAAGAATTGGGGGCCANCCCTTTAAAGAGTAGGGGTCCATTCCAAAAACCAAATGATACCAAATGGATGAGGGGGTATTCTGGCATGATGAAGGGCAAAAAAGGGTGATAAATGATAATGATTTATGAGATAGAATGGGCTGAAAACGGAGTGGAAATGTGTGGATGTAATTGGGAAGCCAGGGCGAAAAAATCAAACAGAAATACAAACAAAATC
>BGPT01001092.1:164075-180403 GCA_003297045.1 Symbiodinium sp. clade C Y103
AGTTCAGGAATGCATTCACATTGTAGGTGGCCTAGAGCCACTATAGGTGGAGTGTCGTGGAGTACGATGTTTGCATGGTATGCGTTACCTTTGCGGAGTTCGTTAAACTTGTGGAGTGTGTTAAACTTGTGGAGTGCGTTCCCGCTCAAGTATGTGGAGTACGATATTTGGGTGGCATGCGTTAACTTTCCCAATTTGGGCGACGAGGGGTTAGAATATTAAGTAGCATCCTGGATTCCTGGTTCCAAGTACACACTGATCCATGAGGTTCAAGCCATTTCAAACTGCTCATTATGCTCGTTGAGCATCTTCCAAAACATGCATTACCAGAGCTCTGGCTGTTTTCGATAGCTGAAAGGCAAACAACATTTCCCGGGAGGTCTGAAACATCATCATTCTGATTGGATTTGGGTATGGCTCAAAATTATTAACCCTATAATTGGTTGGTTTATCTTAATTTACCATTAAAAATCACCATTTTTGGTACCATAATTTTCAGCCATAGCCATTGAGATTGGATTTGTGTAAGGGAAAATATTTACAGGAAACTGCCACATGGGAAAATCCATGGTTTCCGGTTCAGATTTTCGTCAATCCAATGACATTCACTAACTTCAAATCATCCATGGTGACATCATGCTTAAGTCTTTGTAATTCACCAACCCAAGGCTAGTCGCAACAATGTCGCAACACACACACTTGTATAGAAACATCGCTATGAATTTTGTACCTAGAGTGCATTCGACGTGCAAAACACACTCCCATTAACTTGTCCTGACAGGAAGGGCGCNGTATAGAAACATCGCTATGAATTTTGTACCTAGAGTGCATTCGACGTGCAAAACACACTCCCATTAACTTGTCCTGACAGGAAGGGCGCAAGGCAGAAACGAGGAGTAAAATATCCAATAAAATCGAAGTTCCAGTCATTGTCTTGCCGTGAGAATAATTCAAAGCTGAAGAAAACAGATTGCGGAAACCATGCAGAACNGAGGAGTAAAATATCCAATAAAATCGAAGTTCCAGTCATTGTCTTGCCGTGAGAATAATTCAAAGCTGAAGAAAACAGATTGCGGAAACCATGCAGAACAGAAAATAATGAAAGTCGACGGGCCGGTTCTTAGCTTAGCCGGTTGCTATATCTGAAGCAGGTACGCTGGGTTGATCAGACCCAGTATCCCATGATTGTGGTAGCTTCGTTGAGNCACTCCCCTGCTGAACAGAAAACTGAGGAGTTTCACAAAAAGTAAATAAAACAAGTAGCGAGTAGAAGTTTTACCTCTATTCAGAGGTTACACACACACGCCCTGCCGAAGCAGGGCTTTTTTGGAAGAGCAAATCTGCGGGCATCAAGATCGCCAGAGGCTACGATGCAGAAAGGATCTGAAATTTCACAGCGAGGTGAGAAGATATTGAGCGGAGCCCCTCACAAGCCGGAGTCGTCGTCCATATCTTCGAGAGGGTGATCTGCAGGTGATTCATCAGCCCGACCAAACACAGGTGGGGAATGGTTCGCGGCTTGTTGTTCAAGGTGATCGGTCACTTGAGCCAATTGGTGGAATTGGATGGCCAGCGTCTCCAACTGAGTAGAAGATAATCNGTGGGGAATGGTTCGCGGCTTGTTGTTCAAGGTGATCGGTCACTTGAGCCAATTGGTGGAATTGGATGGCCAGCGTCTCCAACTGAGTAGAAGATAATCGCGGAGAGATACCTGAGCCTTCGACCAAGGCAAGTAATTGGGTGTTGTACTCGTCGATGGACCCTGCCAGGGGCAGGTTTCGCATTTCNACCAGGCTTCTTAAAGAATAGGAGACCATTCCAAGACCCCTCTAAATCGATCCTGAAATTTTAGTCCTTTAAAGAATGGTCCCCATGTCCCTTAAAGAAGTAAGTCTTTAATAGGTAACCCTGTCTCTAAAAACCTAGGGAAAATTCAAAGGGTGATATCGCGAGTGTTTATATCGATTTACATTGGGAGAGGTTTACACTCACCTCGTCGAAAAGGGGGTATGAAAATATGGGGGTGAACGGACCGCCAAGGTGACTGTACACCCATTGCTCACTGAAGAGGTCTAGACACCTGTATTTGGATGCCTTCATTGTACGAATCGTGAGATGTCCTCGCCAATGGTGCGTTTACATTGGCATTCGATGCTATATCTGCTGGATTCGAGCTCGACACGAAGAGTTCTATCCAGAACTGGGTTCGGATCAGATTTGGATCATTTACCATCAATTTTGGTCCGATTTATCTTGATTTTGACGTTTTCTGCATGATCCTGAGCACCCTACGTTTGCTCGTGATGGACACTACGTGATCATCTATGTCGTGAGGACTGGATGATATGTATTTCATTTGGTTTTGGGGTTTGTCCTGCTTCTCTCGAACTAAGCTTGTCGCTTAGCTGTCTGGCTACTGGTGTTGCAGGCGCCCGCGCCTACTGGAATGTGTTGGCATCTGACGAGCGAAGCCTCTTACAACTTCATGGTTGAAATATTTGATCTTGATCATCGACGTGGTTTTTTGAATTGGATGCGTTGGTCCAGGACCACTGTTCTCTGCATCTTGCTTACGGGAGTAATATGGTGAGAAGTAAACCATATGCCTGGGCAGGCATTGGTTACCTTCTCACGTACTGGAACTACATATTGCGTGGTATGGACGTTTGGTCTACAACTTCGCCATCTCCGATGCTATGCTCTATTGCGTCTGGTTGATCTGTGACGCGCTGCGTGTTTGAAGTATATCGACTTTGGTATTTGCTTCACCATACGACTGGACATGATGAGGCTAGAGCAGAACATTCTGCTCTCCAACTGCTTTGGGACATGAACACTTGATTTCCTGAACTGAGGTTTTTTGGAGAAGAAAAATGTGGTCTCCAAGAGTTTTCTGCACAGGAGATTTGTATAGTTTTACTTGTAGATCACGCCATTCTCGAACACTCGTTTTCACGTTTGGAGTGAGAACTGACCATTTGAGAATTTTTGCGGTGATTTGTTTTTCTAGACAGCTGTTTTGAAACTCAAACAGCGGTTTGAACACAATTTTTCCATGAACCTTTAAGGAGAGGTTGATGTTCACATTCTGGAATTGCGTTTCCTAGTTGCACATTGGCTCAAAGGGGGCTAAATTGTCAAGTGCTGTATCGAACTGTAGTTTCACTATCAGCAGAACAACGTAGGAAGACAGACAAGGATCAGGTGGGTCTAAAGGCAAAGTGTTGGGACTTCAGTGACGCTTACCAACAATTGCCACTGTTGGATCACGCATTTCAAAGTGATCCACTTGTGTTTGATCCGGCGATCCAGAGACCCAGCAGTTACCAACAGAAAGTTTTAACTTTCGGGTCAATAGCGTCAGTAACATCCTTCCTGCGTCTATCGCTGGTCTTTAGGAAGTTAGGAGCAGCATTGTTGCATATCAATCACATGGTCGAGTTATTTCGACGACTTTCTCTGCTTCACAAAGGAAGGACTCGAAAAACACACAGACATGGTGACATGGTGATCACATTCCTTTTTTTCCACTTTGGGCTGGCGTTTGTCAGCGAAAAAGTTGGTGGCTTTTGATTCGGTATGCGAAGTTTTTGGAGGGAAATTGGACCTGAGAAGTTCGAGCATTGGATCAGCTGCTGCGGCAAACGCAGAAGATCGCACAGAAGTATTGCTTGCTGACCTTGAGAGAGTTCTCAGCGAAGGTCTGTTAAGTCGCAAGGAGGGCGAGAGGTTGAGAGGAAGGCTTCAGTTCGCCAGTGCACAACTCTTTGGACGGTGTGTCCGCAACCATCTGAGGCACGTGTCTACACATCAGGTCAGGGAGGAAAATGCTGACGGAGTCGCGCAGATTGTCTTTGGAAGCAAGCAAGGGCCAGGTGGCCTTGAACTCAAGGCTCTTGTTGTTTTGATTGGCGCCAAGCTGTTCAAATCCTTATGCACAATTCAAGGGTGGTCATCTTTACAAACGGCAAAGCCAAGCAGTTCGAGGTTCCTCCCTCACGAGCTGGTCGCAGAATGTGAACAGCAGTTCGATCTTGAAAGCCGTGTTGGGGTGATGCTGCGACCGTCCGACACGAAGATGCCATAAAAGGCCGGATTCTCGACGCATCGTCCCAATTGAAAATACGTGTTGAGTTTGAGCTGCAGCGAGTGAACTTGCACGGGGGTTGGAAGAAGCAAAATGAAATTCATGGAAAATAACGATGAAATGTGACTGCAGGAACCTCCAGAGTTTTATTCAGAACGTGCTGCAAAGACATGTTGTCAAGTGAAGAATCAGTTCATATCAGTTACACATGAACACGCTTTGAATGCATGTTCATGCCCATTTTGTGCTTTAGCTGTAGTCATGGGACACAGCACGACAACACATGTTGACAGAATCATGAATGTGATGAAGGTGACATTCATCATGATTCAATCCAGGTAACTGTCAACTGTGTTGGATTATTTCGGACTTTTTAATCCCTACCCGTGTGGGACATGTTCCCCCGCTTGGCAAGTACCAGATCTTTCCCAAGCAAGTGCTTGATATCAAAGCAAGTGCTTTGCAAGTTTGCTCCTTTTAATCCTTTTGCATCCGTCAGTGCCTAACTTCACTGACCTCAAGAGCCATATCGATCCTTTCATTGACGATGTCTCGTTCCAATCCTTTTTGGGCCCGCTCTCAGAAGTTGAGATGGTGATCACCACGCTCCGAGACGAACATCACCAGCCTGGTTCGACGGCGGAGGTGTTTGCAGAGGAACACCGCACAGCATCCTTGTATCTTTACAAGGCAGCAAGGCAGCTCCGGGATGCGATTGCCTACTTCGAAAATTAACGATGGCGCATCATCTTAGGCATTCGCCAAGCCTTGCACTCCCATCTCCCTCGAACAACCGTCTCCCGAGCATTGACGTCAACGCGGGTCATGGCGGATGAGATCCTGAAGTTGACTTTTGGCCTCTACATTGACATCCTTCAAGTCAGTTTTGTTCGCATCTTGTGGCCTAACCCTGGCCTAGATGCCGCGACCGTCAGACACGAAGATGCCATAAAAGGTCAGATTCTCGACGCATCGTCCCCACTGAAATAACGTGTTGAGTTTGAGCTGCAGGGAGTGAACTTGTGTCACATGTCATTGTAACATGGAGCTTGCACGGGGGTTTGAGGAAGTAAGTAAAAATTCTATAATTTCGACAAGGGGATTTCCAAGGCCAGGCATTTTGCAGAGAAAAATCAACGCCCTATGGAAGGACAGTTGAAATTGAAACCAACGCGTTTTGTAATCAATTTTCCGGTTGCAAAAACATATCCGGCGTTTTGTGATTTTGCATTCGGGTATTCCACGTGTACTTCACGATCTGTCTGATTGTCTGATTTATGTTTTCCTCCTTGTCTCTTTCTCTGAGCATACGGTTTTTAAATTGATGATATGCCGCACCACCCCCCAGCACATGACACCAAAAAAAACGACTGTTTATTTCCGAAGCGCGTACACTACATAATTCAATGGCATGATAAAATTTCAACTTGTTATACGCAGCCAAAACAAATGACAAAAAATATCATGACACTTGTTTCCCACGTCATCGCTTTGCAAAATGGCACGTTTTGTTCGAAACCCTTTCAAAAGGTTTGTGTTGTTTGCCTTCTGTTGCGCCAAATGCTTCCAAAAATTTAGTTCCAGATTGCGGGGTTGTAAATCGCATTTCACTCATTGATTTGGTGCCAAAAATCCCCCTTTTGAGCCGTGGGTATTTGGCGAACAATGTTTGGGCCGTGGGACGAACAAAGTTGGTGCCGTTGTTCCGGACGAAAAATTGCAATGTAGATGTTGTCAAATTTTTGAAAATGTTGCATGGCAAAATGTGAAAAGTGGTCGTGACAATGTTGTGTTGGACGCCCTCGTTTGCGAAATGGTTTGTAGAAAAAAATCGGTGTATCGTATAATTTTGGCTGGCCATGTTGTCATGTGCCCTGGAAAATGGGTTGCAAACCTGATTTGGCGGCTGAAAAAATATTTTGATGACCTTTGAACATGCGTCAAAGCCCGCGCGAATTCCAGTCCAGAATTTCCTTTTTCGCACCGTATTTTGCCACAGTGCATCTCTGATGCAAATCTATTCAACAAACGAACGTAGCATCCGTCGCTGTACGACATCCAGTTTTTGAATTTGCACTGTCGTCAACGGCAAAGTTGCAATGCCAAACATTGCGGCAACACCACCGAGTCGAAAACATTCAATCTCAATTAAGGCTAAGACGCTTCACTTAATATTGTGTGCTTATATGTGTGACACCCTACCCGGGCAGCATGAAATCGATGATCAAATTCAACATTTGTTGGCAAAGTCAAGTCACTTGTCGGGATCTTGCCCAAATATTTACATTCCTTCTCACGGTACCAAGCTTCAATGAACTCACGTGGCCCTTCTGCAAAGCACGGTTGCTTCAAGCATACATTTGTCCAAATTGTTGTTTTCAAAACTTTCAATTCGAAACCAGCTCGCAAAAGTTCAATACATAATCACGTCAACATGTCGCCAAACTCCTGCCCTGACTTGGCATGGAACATGACTTTATCGGAGTACTTAATTTTTGTCAAATTTTCCATTGCGCACATTTGCAAACCATGATTTGTCAATTTCCGTTTTCCTTTTTTGGAAGTGCGCAGTCCAAGCCTGAAAGGAATTGATCACATCACTATGTCTGACACCCGGTTTCAATCGCTCTACCAGAAACATTTATTTTTTTCTAGTTGGTTTGGCCCCGACGCAATAGTTTGTAGCGCGGTAGGGGTTTGGCATGTGTTGTTTTTTGCAAAGCGTAAAAAATAGAGTCTTACCCAATGCGATAAAAAATATTCTTCAAATCCAGGCGCGCAAACGAAACGGAGGAATTCAACTTGAATTGTGCTGCAAATGGATTGGAGAATAGTACAAACATCATCCATACCAGTGTGCGGTCTGAAACCTGTCTGGTCAGAACATTATTCCATGTCCAATGTCATGCGCATTTTTCCGTACAGCAATACCGAACATAGTTTATATGTGATCTTCAAAATAGCGATGGGTCGCCAGTTGTTCGGTTGCATGCTGTCGTCTGGCCCCGGCAACATTGCGAACCGAGCGCCACGTAGGTTGAACATCCCCGCTGTGCAGCATGGAGCTGAAAATTGGAAAAAAAAATGCAGCCCACGAACCCGAATGCTCACGCGAACCTTCTTGACACTCCTGACATGACACTCTTGGGAAGACACTCCTGGGGAAACACTCTTGGCATGACACCCTTGGGAGACACTCTTGGCATGACACTCTTGGCATGACATTCTCGGGAAGACACTCTTGGGAGACACTCTTGACATGACACTCTTGGAAAGACACTCCTGGGAGACACGCTTGAGAAGACACTCTTGGTAGACACTCTTGAGAAGACACTCTTGGGAAAACACTCCTGGGAGACAATCTTGGGAGACACGCTTGGGAAAACACTTCTGGGAAGACACTCTTGGGAAGACACTCTTGGGAGACANACACTCCTGGGAGACAATCTTGGGAGACACGCTTGGGAAAACACTTCTGGGAAGACACTCTTGGGAAGACACTCTTGGGAGACACTCTTGGCATGACACCCTTGGGAGACACTCTTGATAAGACACTCTTGGGAGACACGCTTGGGAAAACACTCCTGGGAACACACTCTTGGGAAGACACTTTTGGGAGACACTCTTGGCATGACACTCTTGGCAAGACACTCTTGGGAGACACTCTTGACATGACACTCTTGCGAAGACACTCTTGGGAGATACTCCTGGCATGAAACTCTTGGAAGACACTCTTGGCATGACACTCTTGGGAAGACATTCCTGGGAGACACTCTTGGGAGACACTCTTGACATGACACTCTTGCGAAGACAATCTTGGAAGACAATCCTGGGAGACACACTTGGGAGACACTCTTGATGGACACTCTTGGGAGACACTCTTGGCATGACATTCTTGGGAGATACGCTTGGGAAGAAACTCTTGGCATGACACTCTTGGAAAGACACTCCTGGGAAGACACTCTTGAGAAGACACTCTTGGGAGACACTCTTGGCATGACACTCTTGGGAAGACATTCCTGGGAGACACTCTTGGGAGACACTCTTGGCAGGACACCATTGGGAGACACCCTTGTAAAGACACACCTGCCACGCAAAACAACGTTTCGACACGTTAGAAAGGTTCAAAACATCATCACTTTTGCAGCTTCCCCCATAGACAGCGACGTTTCGACACGTTTGAGACGTCCAAAACATCATCACTTTTGCAGCTTCCCCCAAAGACAACAACGATTCGACACGTTTGAAACATCCAAAACATCAATACGTTTACAGCTTCCCCCATAGACAACGACGTTTCCGACAGTCCAAAACATCATCACCTTTGCAGCTTCCCCCATAGACAGCGGCGTTTCGACACACCAAAACCTCATCACTTTTGCAGCTTCCCCCATAGACAGCGGCGTCTCGACATCACATGTAATGTGAGGAAATGCCAGGCCTGCCACACGATTTGCACGGCTTCACTCCTGGACGCAGCCCTGACAATGCGATTCGCAAAAAACACGCAAGACCACACGTCCAAAGTGCTGCGCCTGCCACGAAAAATGACGATGGAGGTGTCCAAAGTGCTGCGCCTGCCACGAAAAACGTATGTCAACTTTTGAAACGTCGCGAAAGTAGTGCGCCTGCCACACAAAACGACTTAATTATTTATTTATATTTATTCTTATTTTTATTTTTATATATATTTATATTTATATCTATATTTATATTTATATATTTATATTTTTATTTATATTTTTATATTTATATTTATATTTACATATTAATATTTATATGTATATATTTACATTTTCTATTTATATATTTGTATTTATATATTTATATATTTATATATTTGTATGTTTATATTTACATATTTATAGTTATATTTAGATATTTATAGTTATATTTATATATTTATATTTATATTTAAATATATCTATATATTTATATTTTATCTATATTTATATTTATATATATATATATATTTTTATCTATATTTATATATTTATAATTATATTTAGAAATTTATAGTTATATTTAAATATTTATATTTATATTTATATATCTATATATTTATATTTTATCTATTTATATATATTTTTTTTTTTATCTATATTTATATATTTATAGTTATATTTAGATATTTATAGTTATATTTAAATATTTATATTTATATTTATATATCTATATATTTATATTTTATCTATAATTATATATATATATATTCATTTTTTTATCTATATTTATATTTATATGTATATCTATATACCAGCCCCTGGGCGCATTTAAGTCGCAGCGGGGGGGACATATAATCCGTCGCTGTTGGTTGATGTTGTCATTTAACTCTTGTGATTATGAATATGTATATATATATATAAATATTAAAAAATATATCTTTATGAGTTTATCCATGTATTTGTTTACTCATCGTGTCAATTTGATGGTTAGCGCTTTTGCACGTCCGATGCATTTTAGCTACCCAATTCGAAAAAACTGTTCTGATCAAGTGTGCTACTCATGGGATTCCGCCATGGTGGCATGAGCCCTTTTGGGAAGACCTTTCCAGGTACATTGCCGGAACCTCCGTTTTGACAGCCGAAGTGCGGTGATCTAATTCGTTTAAGTAAAATGAAGTAGCTGGCCTTTTTCTTTCTTCTCACCTGTCGGTCGACTGACTGTGTTGAAAAGCTGCCCGCTGGATAGTGTACTCACCCTTTCTCTGGATTTGTCGCTGTCGACCATCAGTGTTAAACAATCGGCCGCAGCATCGGCAATCACCTTCATTTGCTACTGACAACCGAGAAACCTCCTTTTCCAGCTTTGCTCGGGCGACGACTGAGTCCACAGCATTTGCAACATGATGGAACAGGTATCAGGACATGCCTTCAGGTGTGGTCTATTTCCTTCTTGGCTACTTTGGTGAGGTTCAATGGTGCATCTAATTCATCTGAGACTGTAAGCCGTGCATGCAACATTTGTCCAGCTATCATCCGACAGCAGAGGGCCTCGAGCCTTATCACGACACTGCATGCGCGTACTAGGATGCATCTTTTTCTTAACTAGGCCCCCATTGGTCCCCTATTTCATGTGTTTCCCTTGCGTGCCAGGTCAGGTTTGGGTCCTCGCTTGCCGAGGTAGGTTTTGGTTCTCGCCTCGTAGGTTGTGTCAGGCGCTTCCTTCCGCTCCCCCTCCTCTGGTTTGGTTTTTGGCCCTTCGTCCGTCCATTTTTTTTTTGCCCTTGCCTTTTCAGGGTTTGCCCGTTCAGGGCTAAGTGTGTTGGTGCGTGTTCTCTCTTTTCCTCTCTTCTTCTCCATTCCCCGTCCTGGCTTCCGGTTAAGTAACTTTACATGTCATGTTCATCTTCATCTCATGTTCATTGTCATTTCATCGCTGAAGCCCCGCCGCGGCGGGGCGTATGTGTGTACCATCTGAATAAATGTAAAACTTCTATTTGCAGCAGAGGGCCATCGGGGACCCGGGTCGATGGCCAATGAAGACGCCCCCCGGGTCCCGTGACACGTTTGGTGGCACGCAGCCTTTATCCAAGGTACTTGAGCCAAAGCCCACCACAAGTGTTCAGGTGAGGCCAAGGCTAGCTTCTTGCGTCTCATGACTTAAGTGAAACTAAAAGGGTAAACGCCCTGGATTTAGATGTCCCCCCCTGGACTCGCTATGTCGCAACATACTCAACGGCGATCCATTCAACCTCCCCGGCCAAAGTTGAGCGGATGCCAACTTACGCGAACAAAGCTTGGTTCAGGCAAGACAGGGACCTTTATGCGTTACCGGAAAAAAAAAAGTACAATGAATCTAGGCCCTCACTGGCAGCAAGCGGCAAGCCGCAAAGAAGAAAATTCGCCCAGCTGCAAAGAAGCTATTCGCCCAACTGCAAAGAAGCAATTCGCCCAGCTGCTTGGTGCCACTCCTCAGTCACCCGCGCTTAAGCGCTGGGCTGACCCTGCAAGTACTCTTCATGTCCTACTAGGGATAGGTGGAGGTGGTCCTACACCAATCCGTAACCTTAGTTGCAGGAAAGCGGGCCTGGACAGGGCCTTAGTAAAGACGTCTGCCAATTGGTCTCGGGTTGGAGTCAGCACATGGGTGATGGCTTTCTCTTGAATGATCTCATGCAGCGCCGCAACGCTGATTTTATGTGTTCTGTTAAAGGATCTTAACTTCTGGCTATAACCACCTTTGAATATCAACAAGGCCGATTGGTTATCCTGATGGAGTGTCCCTGCATGACCTTGGCTGGCGCCCGACCGTCGTGAGGAGAAGGATGCCAAAGCATCTGGCAAGGGCCTTTGGGGCGCTTGTGCATCCTCCAAATCTCCCGTTGCAACGGCTGCAGCGACTGGAAACGAGGCAGAGAGAGGGAGAGAGATTTTGACAAGTTATCCATGTTGGAGGCAGAAGTCTGCCATACCCTGGTAAATTGATGTATATTTAGCATAGTTTCACATTTTGAGCGACATGGAATTTGAAGTTGAACACCCAAATGGAAGACCATTTTTCTAAAGTGGGCAATGGCTTCAGGTCATCTGGCGGCCAGAAACTGACCCGTTTCAGGGATGGGCAGATCGTTGTTGAACAGCTGGGATGTCATAGGACACTTGGATTTCACCTTCGAGGGAGGCCCCCTGTTTTGTTAGCTCAGAGGGTCGAAGGCGCTGTGTTGGGGAAGTGTTGGGAAGTGAACAGAGTCTGCAACCATTTGCCCTTTGCAACCATTTGCTTCTCAGGTGATTTGTTAGGACTTCACCCTATGGAAAACATCATTTGGGAAAGATTTGTTACTTGTGTTCCAACCTTTTGAGCAAATCCTAGATAAATTGTTATCCAATCCTAGATTTCCTATTTGTTTCCAACCTTTTAAGAAAATCCTAGCTTGCTTCTTCCTGCCAGTCACCATCATCACCATCATCCATCATTGGACATGTCAGCCTTCAACTTGGCTCACATCCCGAAGCAGCGAGATCAGAATCTCAGAAGAGGCGGTGGGTCAGAAAGGTTCCATATTTGGTTGGTGGGTTTGAACATGTTTATTTTCAACCCTATTTGGAATGATGTACCTAGCTGACTGATATGTTTCAGCTGGGTTGAAACCACCAACTAGTTCATTTCTTCTCCGTTTCAGAGGGTGAAAACACCCACTCTTCAAACTCAGTCGCGTTCAGGGCATGGAGTCCCATGACCCAAATCCTAATCACAATAACAGAAGAATGAACAATGAACGAACCTCGCAAACCCTTGCCTTGCATCAAGATTAAAATGCATCGAATGTCTCAATCTTCATCGCGCGCCATGGCTTCCTGGCTTTGCACAAGCAGCTGCCTGCCATGAACTTGGTGCTGTTGACTCAGGGGGCCAGCTCTGGGTGCATACCAGCACCGGGTCCAAGGGACAGGGATGTTGTTGTTTGGGGCCTATGGGGAGCCTTACTCTAATTGGCCTTAAATTCCATAAGTGTCATAAATGTCTTAAGCCTTCAAGGCTGGGGCTTGCAGAACCGAAAAGCTTGAAAATGCTAGTAGTGGATACGTAGTGGATCTACCGTCCCCGACAGAATTCTAGAAAAAAACAAAATCGAATTCTACAGCAAGTGTACGGAAATATTTTTACGGCTGATGTGAAAGTTCAGGATCCGAATATTCTATAACTAATTTTCCGGAAATTAATTATAGAAAAATTGTTCGTCATTATGACATCCAGAAAGAATCTGACCAAAGGATATGCCTAAACCACTGCCTGAGTCTCCTGGGAGGGCTGTACAGCTGCATTTTGTGCTGGAAACCTCAATTATAGAAAAATACGTGGTCAGAAGGGAATGGGGAAAAAATTGAGGCTGCTGCGGATGGTTTGCCTTCCGAGATCTTCCGAATTTTTTTCTATCGTTTGGTGCAATAAAATTTCATTATAGAACACTTGAACCCAGAGTCACACGTTATGGGGAAAACCAAAATTATAGAAAATACCGGCTTATCACGATCCTTGAGGATCGGGTGCGCAAAGTTTGCATGTGTGACACTATGTGGAACGAGGAATTATGGAAAATTCCTCCGCAGCAAATTGCTTTGGCCACTTGATCCTTATTGCTTTTTTCTATAATTTTGTCGGTGACCATATCCACGAAGAGCCTGGTGGCTTCTGGTCATGAAGCAACTTTCAGCTTGGAGAACGACCTACTTGGATGGTTGTTCCATGTGTTCACTCAAAATTTAGGTCATGCCAGTGTTGGGCTGAGGGATTTGTATTCTTCAGGTCGCCAAATTCAACCGCAAATAAGGATGTTGGTCATCATCCTCCATCATCAGCATATAGCTGAAATGAATTCCGAAAATCATGAATGGTTACGACTCCAGACCAAGTTGAAAGCTGTTCAACAGAACCCCGTTTACAAGTGGAACTGCTCAAAAAGCGTGGCTGCAAAGGGCATCAAATGGCATCAGGAGTTCGTCGGTCATTGCAAACTACCACTAACCATTAATCCCCACCTGCTAATATTAAATCCCACCATGAATCCCCACCTGCTAATATTAAATCCCTCCCTAATAATTAAATAGGTCTCTGGTTTGATTTTCGGGAATTTCCATTTATCCCCAATTGATTTTTAATTAGCCCTATTAAAATTCAATTGCACAGGGGAACCCAAAACTGCAGTTCACCTCCCTAATAATAAACACAGTTCATGACCCAGGGATTTATTACTAGGGGGTTTCTGGGTTTAGCAAGCAACAAAAAAGAAAGAAGGAACGCTTTTGCAAAATTTCATTTGATTCTTTAAAAGAATCTTATAAATAAATTTGATCGTTGAAATTTCGAGAATCTAGATTCAAGGCTCACGTGGTACACCTCAAAACCCAAATAATGACCCCTTTAAAAAAAAATGGATCGCCGTTGAACATATGAGTGGAATTTAATTTTAGGAGGTAAGAACAAACCGTCACCAAATGATTGAACCATTGGCTAACCATCACTCACCTTTTTTTTGCTCGGAAAAAGCGCACGCTGGCACAGGGTCTGTCTCACTTGTCATTTTGAAGTAAGCTAAAAAGAAACAAAAATTGAAATAACCTAGCGCCCGAGTAGTGTCAATGGCCGCCCATAGCATACTGAGATCCAGAGTACACTGAGTCGAAGAAGTCAAATAAGCCAATGGTCCACCAACTCAAGTAAATAAAGTCGACCGACAGACTAAACACACTGAATGCGCACAGATAGAGCGCACACCAGTCCTGAGACACGGTATACAATGCCAAACTTCATCCCGTACCCAACGGGGAGAAGTGGCAGAAGATTTTGTACCGTTCATATCATCAGATAAGCCGTAATGTAGACAATACTGACGTCCCATATCATTATTCCCGGTCGTAATGTCGCCCAGGCGATAGAGTCATTTGAAAATTGTAAGAGAGTGTTGCAGCTGAATGGCTCTTGCTTCAAAAAAACCAATCGTTTGGTGTTGAAGATAGAGTCCACGTGTGTAGCGGACTCCATTCCACTTAGTATTGACCCCCTTCCTAGGGGGGAGGTGTGTGTGTGCAGTGGTATAGCGAAGTACTCATGGATCGCACTATAGGCAACTGCCATAGCCCAGTAAGGGGAGGATCCACTTACCGAGCTGGATCAGCCCAAGATGACCTCCTCACCCAAACTTTTGGCTATATGGGAGACCTAATAGTATCAACGACTTTGCAATACCAGAGGTTCTGTTGCTAACCTGGGGCAATTGTCCATGTTTTCACAATTCCTTTTTCTTTATTGGCAGCGGTGAGTCTCTCGTATCTTATATCTATTGATCTCTAATTTCTTACTTTCAATTCTGATAGCCTATTCATTGGTTGGACTTCCCAATGAACAGCTCCTGGGCACTGCTTCAACTGTTTCGGCGTTTTGTGTTATAGGGATTAGCCGGGACTTGCCGCCCGCACATTGGTGAGATGTTCTCTTATTTCGGATGCTGCTGTTTAGGTTGTCATTCCCGCCATTCGGAGCTGGATGCTTCTTTATTTAATATAAGCCGCAGGCGGCAAGGCCTGCGGGATGTCCTCGCTGTTGCAGCTGCAGCTGAAAATGTACGGGTCAGCGTCGTGGTTCAGCAGAACATCAGAAAGGAAGGGCTCAGAAGGTGAGTGATGGTTAGCCAATGCATAAAGTGCATAAAGTGCACCCTAATACAATTGATGGAATCCTCACAGGGAAGTTCGTCCAAGAAGCACCGATCAGACTCCCCTCTACTGATTTCAATGTGCATTTCCCTATGTGCCTACTACCCGAAGTTCATGAGCGAATCAGCGCCCTGTTCGCTGATAAGCGTGAGGAGGAGCAAAAGACCATGACAACCCTTCTGTATGGAAGTGCATGACTTTGCACTATCTAACCTACCACGATTTATGTGGAACTCTGGATTCTTCATCTCTTTTGGTGCTACAACATATACAGTTGTGCAAGATGCATGCTATGATGCAGATTGATGTGGTGAAAGTGGGTTTTGAATATACTGGGGAGGACCACCTTTGGGGGTCCAAAATCTACATACCTTTCCAACCCAGAAATGAGCATCGAACAAATCGAAGGAATGATATAATGATATCATCTTTTGCATTCTGAACTTTCTTGCGGAGTCGTCTAAAAACACAAAGCTGGAACTCTTCCCCATTGTAAATAAGCTTTCAGAAGGTGCGCCGACTCTGTCCGACTCCGGCAAGACTCCGCAACTAAGGATGTCAAAACTTGCACAAAACTGTGGTAAAACCGATGTTTCCCGTCTTGGGCCTTCTTCTGAAATGTTNTCCGGCAAGACTCCGCAACTAAGGATGTCAAAACTTGCACAAAACTGTGGTAAAACCGATGTTTCCCGTCTTGGGCCTTCTTCTGAAATGTTCTGGAGTTATGAATTGGCAAATCTTCCCCCAATGTGAATAAAGGATTCATCCGGTTTTAAATATATACTATTATTGTTTAACCGGATGGCATTGAACTCCGCGGCAACATACAAAATCCANGAATAAAGGATTCATCCGGTTTTAAATATATACTATTATTGTTTAACCGGATGGCATTGAACTCCGCGGCAACATACAAAATCCAACCCGCAAAGCTGCAGCGTTAGGAGTCTATGGGGGACAAGGGAGGAAGCCTCAAAACAAATAATGCGCCAAGAGATCAAAAAAATATTGAGCACTGCGACACCCAAGCTTGACGAAAGGATTGATTGTCAAGACAAACCCAGAAGAGGGCATCCCGCCAGCAA
>BGPT01001092.1:185568-278021 GCA_003297045.1 Symbiodinium sp. clade C Y103
ATCAGCACTAAACGCTGTCAGTTTTCACACCGTGACTGCCAGAAGTATTGCACATGCCATCCAAATCAAATCCGCACGGGCGACAGCAAAGTTACCACAAAACAGCGCACTTCCTGCACGAACAATGGACAACTATGGCCCCCGAAACAAGGGTAAAGAAACGAGGCATCAAACAAGGCCGCCATCATTGGCCTCCCTTGTACCCACCAATTGTTTAAGAGATCAGCAATGCGCCCTTTGGCTTCCTTGCATGCCTGCCTTTACGCGGCTTTGCTACCGCCCTGGCACCACCGAGTATAAGCCTCGTAGCGGGAGCGGCTCAACGTTTCAATCTGCTTGACAATCAACTTTCCACTGTGGCATTGGCTGGTGATTCTTGGTCCCTACAACCTGTTCAGCGGCGCGGTGTGGGCCGTACGACCATGTTTCATGTTCGTCCATAAGGTCAACATAGAAACTCTCCCATTTTGTTATTGAATTGCTCAACCTGATTTACATTCAGGGCGGGAGTTTGACAGCCACAGCTGTCGGATGCTCATTACCTGTGTGTGTCTGTCCTTGGTAAGCTGGTGGGGAGAAACGGAGCTTAGCCTTCACCAGTCTGTGATCGGAATCAAACCCAATACCAGGCTTCACCGCAACATCCATGACAAACTTGGCCGACCGTCTGGCTGCTAACACATGATCAATTTGGAACCATTTTCGGCAGAGTTGTAGAACCATGTGCCATATTGAGGGTGCGGGAAAAACGTGGACATGACTCTTAAGGTCCCAATTTTGAAACCCTCACACAAAGCCAGTAACCGTTCCCCATTGTCATTTGTGTGGTTGAGACCGTATGGTCCTACAATAATGGACTCATCAAGTTCCTCAGGGTGAGTGGTAGAGCCGCGACCAACCCTAGCATTAAAGTCCCCTAAAACAAAAACCTCTTCCTGAGAGCCTATAGTGCCCAACATTTTATTTAACCTATCATAAAACGTATCCTTAACCATAGCCTCGGAGTTGTATGTGGGTGCATATACAGAGATGACATTTATCAGGCAGTTATTGATTCTAAGCTTGATCCTCATGAGCCTGCTACCTGCAAATTCGCAAAACTCTCCGGCATGTTTCCATGCCTTTTGCATCGCAGGATTTAGCACTATACCTACTCCTTGTTCGCCTCGGACGGCGTTTTCAGGCACCCCCGAATAAACAATGAGGTGATCATCAATGTGTACTTGACCTTCACCTCGCCACCTATGTTCTGAAATACAACACAAAGAAATACCTGCCTGTCTGAGCGCGTGACAAAACAAGTGTGGTTTATGTGGATCGGATCCTTCAAAGCTTAAAACTCCATCTTCCCCTACATGTACATGACAGTGGAAAGTACGGACATTCCATGTACCCCATGCTACCTCTACACACACACCTACGTTTCCAACTACGCTTTGCTGTCCGGCCCTTGCCAGGGGCCGTCATGCGTGGCTGCTCACGTAATTGCAAACGAGTGTCGGTGCTACGTACGTGTTCCTGGACTAGAAAGAAACCCCCAGGTAGCTAGTCAGGCTACCAAGGGGTGTAATACCGAGTAGAGGGGTATTGATCGTCCCATCCCCGGAGGGACAGAACCCCGGTTCAAATCCCTCAAACCCGGCCCACGCTCTCCGTTAGCCCTACTTCTAAGAAACTAATACAAACCAGACAGATCACAGTCAAGCGGTAGGTTCACACCCGGTTACCCGGAGCCAGCAACTCCCAACACTTACAGCAGTCCTAGCACCCATTCTTGACCAGCTCCTTCTGTGAGGTGGAGATGCGATTTTAACCGGGTTCAGCCCACCCAGCGGTGGACTTGACTAGCGTTCGCCCCTTGCGTCATGTTGGGGCTGTAGAGAATGTGGATGTTTGCTTTTTGGTCACTTTGTGTTACAGGAGATGAAAGACTGTGACTGGGTACTCACCAACTACGATTTCTTCACGGTCAAGATGGTCAGGGAGCACGACATCGTTGCATTCGATGTAGTCCACTTCTACAAGCCAATCAGGGTTCTGCCTCTGTCCAGCAGGGAATCCTTTTTCCATGGCAAGCTACACTGATTGCCAGGCAACCTCCGGGCAACCTGGCTATTGCGTGTGTACACCTAAGTGAGGGCCATTGCCCTGCACAGCTTGCCGTTTATGTACCCCCACTCATAAGATGATTTATTCTTGGGAAGGTCGGGGTGACGGCCTTTCAAAATGATCGGCTGCTTCTGTTAGTTGCGTATGCATGTTAACGCTAGTCGGGTGCAAGGTCTGACTACGAGCCAAATCTCGCATCACTCTCTCATGCCTGTATGTCATGTCAATTTAGTGGAAGGAAAGTCTTGCTCACACTTACGGCAGTGCCTCAAGGTAAGGATATCCGATTACCGGTACCAGGTGATACTAGTTTCTTTAATTTCTTAAAATTCTTAGATTTCTTTGGGTCTGCCTTGGGCCTCATTCTCACATGCCTGTCGAAAGTGAAGGTAAAACACTCAAGCTTTCAGTCTTTCGGGCTATCCTCCTGGTCTACCTACTCGTGGTTAAAAGTTGGTGGATGAGCTGCGAGCACATTCTAAATCGATACCTATATTCAGCTAACTCTCGAGGAGTCAGCTGCTCCGAGGTTTCACTACAGAGCAACGGGTTTGCTCTCCCATCCAACAAGAGCTGTACACATTCCTCACTATTATGCTGTATAGCATAATGTAGCGGGGCCTCTTCATATAGTTCGGTACGATTAGGATCAGCTCAATGACTGAGCAGCATGTGGATGCCGGCGGGGTACTCCATAGTTGTGGCAAGGATTAGAGTAGAGGCGTGATGCCACTGTCGTCTATGAGGTTAACCTCCGCTCTTGCTTCAATAAGGATGTTTGTGAGCTGCGGGTAAGGGTCATTTTCCGCAGTCTGCCCCTTATAGGTGAAGTCTCCGACCAGGGCTGCTTGAAGAAGGTTGTGCGTGCTACCATCGTCTGATGAAACAAGGGGCCCTGCGTCAATACCCTCTCTGAGCATCTGTAGCACCAAATCCTTGTCCCGATCAGCTAGCGCATGATGTAGCATAAGGCCCTCAGTCCTCGTAGGAAATCTGGCTGGAGATTCCACACACAATACACCTTCCTCCATCATCTCTGGGTAGTCAGAGATACGCTCCTCATCTTGCAAGACATTATATCGGTAGAGTAGCTGGGTTCTGGTAGAGCACATCATGGGATGTCTTTCTGATAATTTCATTTTCAATTCAGCAATGCTCAGATCCCCACACCCCTCCACGGGTATAGTGTCGAGAAGGTTATGGGTAGTCGCCAGGTAGATGTTCAATCCATGGTGCAGGGCCATGGCTTCTAGACGCGCCACCTCCGGGTAACGGTCTTGTGAGTATTGGATAGGCCCAATATTAGCATGAGAACTCGTTGATTGGTGGAGTGTCAAGGAGTATCAAGAAGTACCAAGAAAGGGACAAACTTTACCAACAGGACGTGTGTAGCTACTTGATATCAACATGATAAGGATTCAAGGAGATTACTATGCTTCGTGTTGAGCCAATGCCGCTTCAGAGCAGTGGTCTCAGTGTCCATTTGTGAAACATGGTCTTATATGCCGCTACTTGCATGCATAACAGGTAGAGTGGATGCGTTAGTCTGTGGTTAGGTCCGACTTTTTGCACTTTTTTCGGCGCCGCGTGCTCATATGCCATGGTCAGTATTTAAGGGTCACGCTACTCAGGTGGACGATGTTTGATCGAAGGCGCTAAGACATTGGCGCTGGTTCCTCTTCCTGGAGGTGTGCGAACCGGCTCATTTCAACTAGTTCCTTAATGGCGAAACCATTGAGAAAATTAAGCACGCCTTCCCTCACGCTTGCACTCTGATCATGAACTTCTTGAATCGTGAGGTTTTCTCCTTTCGCCATAAGCCTCTCTTCGAAGATTTTTGCATGATGGGCTCCCCCTAGAAGGTTCTGTTCTTCCGTGGTAAGGAGCGGATCCTTGGGGGGGCCGAGTTGCACCTCAATCCTTTCAATCACAGTGGTGTCAGTGGCACTGCTTCTCGCTTTGCTTACTATCTCTCCCAGAGTAGTGGCTAGGCCATAGTCTTTGATGGGTATGGCCGCCTGAAGCTGTGTGACCACGACCTCGGTGGTTTGGACATTGCCCCCAGTTGCCCCTGCAGCAGCCACCTCCATTGCTCCTTCAGACCACCATAAAAATGATTGTTTGCAGAAGTAACCTCCGGGCAACTTCTGTTTGGCAGTTTGAATTGGCTGTAAAGGGCAGCGGCAGTGTCAGACTTATTTACAATGAAAGTTAATGATGACGCTGCGACTCGACTCATGGTAAGCCACTTTGCACTATCATATACTTTACTCACCCTCTCCCCACTTCCTTGTCCTTTTACCTGCTGCCCAGGTCTCGCACTTCGGAGTCTCTGCTCAGGCATCAGCTTCGGATCACTTCTACGCATAGACAAAGGAGAGTAGGCTGGTAATGGCTACCATTATGAGGGAGGCTCGATCTTCAAGCAGAATTCTTTCTTCAGTATTACAACCGAAGCAATCGCCTATACCATCTGCCCCTCTTTGAGGATAGCAATTTGGCCTTGCTTAGCTAGGAACGTGAGCGGAGCAAAGGGAATAACTGCCAACTATTTCTGCTACCACCATGAAAAGCTACCGTGCCCTTTCTGATCAAAGACTGATCTATGCATTGCAAACAGGCATTCATGAGTTCTTCCACTGTGTTGGCACTATCACTAGAGATTGAAAATATGAGCCATTCTTGCGCACCTGGCATTGCTTCTTGTACTAGGCAATCACTGAGTCTAACCAGAAAGTTGAGTCTAGGTCCAAAGGTCTTCTCTATAGGTTCTCCTTGGGCCCAGGCCTCACCAGTCTTACGCTGATAGAACTTTGCTGGCTCCGGTACTGCTGGGCGGTAACTGTAAGGTGCAAAGAACCCATCGCTCCTTGCCTGTGCATCAATCTCCCATTGCACTTTCCTCGGTGGCCTTATTGCTGCCCAGCAATATCGACGTACCTGTTCATTGTCGCCTAGTGTGACAAGCAGCCAGTCTCTGTACTCTTCTGGTAATGCAAGCAGGTCTTCCGAAGTTGGTTTTAAATAGGATCTAGTCCCTTCTGCTGTAATTACATCTTGCGGACGTAGGTCCCGGGCAGTTCGAAGTCGTCCTCTCTGTTGTTTGGTCAGTTTAGGCTTGAGCAGAACATATTTGGCAAAGCGGACTGATTATCCACAGATAATCTCAGTGCGTGACAGCTTGGTCTGCCGTGACTCCTGCACCTCGTGAGAGATGGCAGAGGTCTCCTTTTTTTAAGACATAGCTGTATTCGGCTGTCAATCTCTAACTAAGGCATTTTGTGTTACTTGGAACATATTGAGGGACGAAATCATTGCCAGCGTGGTTCAGTTCAGTCTGTCTTGACGTGTGGCGTCTCTACAGGCGCTGGTGGACGTTTGGGCGCCGCTTTCGGGGTTTAATTGTGGTTTCCGGGCGGTGCCGCTTAAACTGGCCTCGACACTGCGGGACTTTGATGTGCAGGTGCGCTGTGGAGCGCAAGAGCCGGCTAAAGAAGGCCTAGCGACAATCAAGCAGCAGGCGAGTTGTGAAGCAAGATCGAGGAAGCAGCCACAAACTGCGTGCAAAAGCTGCAAAATCGAACAAAAAATGGACGTCATTTCGGGTCTAAAAGCGGACCCGTTTTGGGCTCCGACCCCTTATTTCAATTTTTTCAGTAAAACCAGAAGTACGGACCCCGAAATGGCGCCCATTTTTTGCTCAATTTTGCGGGTTTTGTTCACTTTAGCAGGCTCTTGTGCTCCACAATGCACCTGCGCGGCAAAGTCCCCGCACAAGAGAGGCCAATGATGGCGGCCTTGTTTGATGCGTCGTTTCTTGACCCTTGTTTTGGGGGCCATAGTTGTCCATTGTTCGTGCAGGAAGCACGCTGTTTTGTGGTAACTTTGCTGTCGCCCCTGCCGATTTGATTTGGATGACATGTGCAATACTTCAGGCAGTTACGGTGCGAAAGCCGATTTTACTCCAGGTGCAGTATTTGCGACTTGCGTCGCACAAAACCAACAGAGGGTGAGCGTATAGTGCCGTCGCTTGTGGCACTACACGCCTTTTACCGTGGGAAACCAGCAAAAGAGGTACAGCGTGTAGCTTGTAGGGGCTTTTTTTCTTCACTATAGTGATCTTTGAAAAAGGAATTACAACCGAACATCAGGAAACGGTGAAAATGTGTCTCCGGCCACAGCGCGGAGCGTGTAGTGGGGCACTACACGCGCACGCAGTCGCATCTAAAAATCGTTGTATTTCCACAGCGCGAAGCGTGTAGTGCCGATTTTGCTGGCAGGTGCAGTATTTGCGACCTTCGTCGCACCAAACTCACAGAGGGTGAGCGTAGTGCCGTCGCTTGTGGCGCTACACGGCTTTTACCGTGGGAAAAACCAGCAAAAGAGGTACAGCGTGTGGCGTGTAGTGGCTCTTTTCTCCAAATTATATTGATGTTTAAAAGGTAATTACAACCGAACACCAGGAAACGGTGAAAAGCATCTCTCCGGCCACAGCGCGGAGCGTTTACTACACGCCCACGCAGTCGCATCTAAAAATCGTTGTTTTTCCACAGCGCGAAGCGTGTAGTACCGATTTTGCTGGCAGGTGCAGTATTTGCGACTTGCGTCGCACCAAACTCACAGACGGTGAGCGTGTAGTGCCGCCGCTTGTGGCACTACATGGCAGGTTTCTGTTTTCAAACTCTGGCAGGCGCGCTATTTCAAAAGCAAACATGGCTACCTCACGGCTTGGCCTGCCACGGCTTAAGCTGGCCATGTTTGTTTGTCGAATGTTTGGCACGGACTAAGTTGTGAGGTGGCCATGTTTGCTTGTCAAATACTGTCTGAAAAATACTGTGCCTGCCAGCGTTTAAGCTGTGAGGTGGCCATGTTTGCTTGTCCAGGTTAAGCGGTGAGGTGGCCATGTTTGTTTGTCAAGTACCGCGGTTATCAGGGTTTAAGCTGTGAGATGGCCATGTTTGTTTGTCAAATATTTGCCACGGGTTAAGCTGTGTGGTGGCCATGTTTGCTTCTGAGATACTGCGCCTGCGACAGGTTTAAGCTGTGAAGTGGCCATGTTTGCTCCTCAAATACTGCGCTTGTGAGGTGGCCATGCTTGCTACTGAAAAACTGCGCCTGCCACGGGTTTAAGCTGTGAAGTGGCCATGTTTGCTTCTGATATACTGCGCCTCNGAAAAACTGCGCCTGCCACGGGTTTAAGCTGTGAAGTGGCCATGTTTGCTTCTGATATACTGCGCCTCCCACGGGTTAACGTGCCATGTTTGCTTCTGAGAGACTGCACCTGCCACGGGCTTAAGCTTCTAAAATTTCGCGCCTGCCGCGTTAAGAGATCTGTTGAATACGCCCCGCTCCCCAGCGGCAATGCTGCGTGAGTGTGAGATGGAGCATGAAGCTGTCATATGCTTCCCATGGCTTTCCACAACAGCATTGCCGCCGGGGGTGTGGGGATTCTTCGCTGTGCGCGCAAAGAGTATCGGAGGAAAAAGCGCAGGATCACATGGATGTGAGACCATGGTGGACACATGGTATTTTCTTTACATTGCAGCAGAGACGGAACATATCGAGGGACGAAAGAAAACCTGCCTGTGTTTTTTAAGGCTAAGATCCTGCACGAGCATGTGTCTTCATTTTGGATTGCTTGTGAAAACCATGGACATCTTGGATGGTGATCATTGCCAGCGTGGTTTCAATTCAGTCTGTCTTGACGTGTAGCGTCTCTACAGGCGCTGGTGGACGTTTGGGCGCCGCTTTCGGGGGTTTAATTTTGGTTTCCGGGCGGTGCCGCATGGATTGGCCTCTACAGTNCGTGTAGCGTCTCTACAGGCGCTGGTGGACGTTTGGGCGCCGCTTTCGGGGGTTTAATTTTGGTTTCCGGGCGGTGCCGCATGGATTGGCCTCTACAGTAAAATTGCGATTTCAACAGTGCTGGAGCAACCATTCCCGCACGGAATGAGATTTGATCGTCAAAAACTGAGGTAAAATTGCGATTTCACGTGTCCAGGATGAACTCTTCTCGCAAGAAACCAGGGTTGATCGTCCAAAACTGAGGTAAAATGGCGATTTCAACTGTGCTGGAGCAACCCTTCACGCACGAAACGAGCGATCGTCAAAAATTGAGGTAAAATTGCGATTTCAACTGTGCTAGAGCAACCCTTCCCGCACGAAATGAAGTTCGATCGTCAATAACTGAGGTAAAATTGCGAGTTCAACTGTGTGTGCAAGTATCTGTGTGTAAAAAGGGTCTGTGTGTAAAGGGCCTGTGTGTGAAAGCTCTTGCGTGTAAAAGGTTCTGTGTGTAAAAGGGTCTGTCTGTAAAAGCGTCTGTGTGTAAAAGCTTCTGTGTGTAAGAGGGTCTGTGTGTAAAAGCTTCTATGTGTAAAAGCGTCTGTATGTAAAAATGTCTGTGTGTAAAAGGGTCAGTGTGTAGAAGTATCTGTGTGTAAAGGGTCTGTGTGTGAAAGCTGCTGTGTGTCAAAGGGTCTGTGTGTAAAAGGGTGTGTGTAAAAGCGTCTGTGTGTAAAAGGGTCTGTGTGTAAGAGGGTCTGTGCGTAAAAGCGTCTGTGTGTAAAAGCGTCTGTGTGTAAAAGGGTCTGTGTGTAAAAGCTTTTGTGTGCAAAAGCGTCTGCGTGTGAAAGGGTCTGTGTGTAAGAGTGTTTGCGTGTGAAAGCGCTTGAATGTAAAAGCGCTTGTGTGTGAAAGCGCTTGAGTGTAAAAGCGTCTGCGTGTAGAAGGGTCTGTGTGTAAAAGCGTTGGTGTGCAAAAGGCTTCTGTGTGTAAAAGCGTCTGTGTGTAAAAGGGGTTTGCGTATAAAAGCGTCTGCGTATAGGCTAGTTTGCGGGTAAAAGCGTCTGTGTGTAAAAGCACTTTGGTGTAAAAGAGTTTGTGGGTAAAGGGGTCTGTGCGTCAAAGCGTTTGTGTGCAACAGCGTCTGTGTGCAAACATGTCCGTGCGTCACAATGTTTGTGTGTAAGAAAGTATGAGGATGGGATGTTGAGGACGTGGATGAGGATGAAGATGAGGAGGATGAGATGATGAGGATGATGAAGATAATGAGGATGATGAGGATGATAAAGATGATGAGGATGATGAGGGTGATGAGGATGATGAGGATGATGAGGACGAGGAGAATGATGAGGGTGAGGATGAGGAAGGGTCTGTGTGTAAAAGGGTCTGTGTATAAAATTGTCTGTGTGTGAAAGTTTATCTGTGTGAGATGTTTGTGTGTAGTGAAAGGTCTTGGTGTAGAATTATGTGTGTAGCGGGGTCTGTGCATACAAGCCATTGTGTGTCTTCGCAGCTTCATCTCTTCGCATCTTTACATCTTCACACTTTCACATCCTGGCATCTTCACTTCTTCANCATACAAGCCATTGTGTGTCTTCGCAGCTTCATCTCTTCGCATCTTTACATCTTCACACTTTCACATCCTGGCATCTTCACTTCTTCATCAGCACATCTTCACATCTTCACATCCTCACATCTTCACATCTTCACATCTTCACATCCTCACATCTTCACATCTTCACATCCTTACGTCCTCACATCTTCACATCTTCACATCCTCACATCTTCACCTCATCACATCCTCACATCCTCTCATCTTCACATACCCAGCAATCTCTTTTCACATTTGCATCCTCACATCTTCACATCCTCACATCTTTACATTTGCGCATTATACATTCACATCTTCTTTCTTTGAGACATCTTCATATATTTGTCTCTCCATGTTTCATGCTATATTATCTTCACAGTTACATATCTCACTATACTTCTCTTCGCTCTCGGGCCATCCGTCGTCTAGTTTCTTGGCTTTGGCGGCGAGATCCGGTTTTGGAGCTGCTATTTTCTGGCGTTGTTGCGCGTAGTTCCTATTGTGCTTTGCACCTGAACTTTTGCCGATCGCATTCGAATGGCTGCTGCGTCAAGGTTGCTTGCTGCTGCGGCTGCGCGCGTCCTGCTATTGTCTTTTGCATCTGGACATCGTAAATCGCACTGGAATGGCTTCCTCCAGGTTGCGATGGTGATTTGACAGCAGCCTTTCTCCATTTCGGCACTAATGATTTTGCTATTAGAAGTTTTATTGAAAATGCATCGAAATCGTCTTTTCTTGGCTTTTGGGGGCGAGATCCGGTTTAGGAGCTGCTATTTTTGGTGTTGTTGCGCGTAGTTCTATTGTGTTTTGCACCTTAACCGTTGCCGATCGCATTCGAATGGCTGCTGCGTCAAGGTTGCTTGTTGCTGCGGCTGCGCGCGTCCTGCTAGTGTCTTTGGCATCTGGACATCGTAAACCGCATTGGAACGGTTGCCTCCAGGTTGCGATGGTGTTTGACAGCAGATTTTTTTGTCGATTTTGGCGCTGCTGCTTTTTCTTTTATGAGACTCCCTTTAAAAAGCGCTTCTTTACATTGTGCTTAGTAGGGTGCATCATAATCTACAATCCGCCCGTCAATGAAGGCAGAGGGATGTTTCATGATATTTGAACCAGTTTCCATCCTTCAGACTTTTCATTGAAGGGCCATTTTCAAGTTATGCTTTCTGATTGCTTCATTGCTTTCATTTTTGCTGATTGATTGCATTGCTTGATTTTTGTTTTTGCCTTGTTTGCTTTTGTTAGCGTGTTTTAATTTGATTTGGTTTCACCTTGCGGCCTCGGCTGCTTGACTTGCGACCCTTTTTTGTGGGTTGGACAAAGGCTCTTGTTTTAGGTCCGTTAAAACGTTCCATCATGGGAAAAATTTTTCCTGGGGCGGAATGACAAGTTCGGACAGTCTCGAAATTCGCCAGGACGGCTAAGTCCCAATGTAGCATCGAATCTAGCAACCCCGCTGACCGCAGCCACAGTAAAGATTGAAATCCGACTACCACGAGTAAATGAACAAGACAACAGCTCGTTCCCTAAACCGTTCTGGCTCTCAAACCGCTTAATCCGTGATAACGCAATCTCCAATCACGATTGCAGAGAACGCCCTCTGAGCCTCAGCTGGATCGAATCAGAACTCTTACAAACCCTGCAGAAGTTCCAAAACTGCAAAGATAGGACTGCTTACATCTTCTCCGTGGACATCCTTCTATATATCTCCAGTGACTTTGTTGGGTGTCAATATTCTATTCGTGGTCTTTCTGAGTCGATGTCCAAGCCCACCAAGCAGCCCATGGAATGTCTCAGGTACCTGTGCATTTACCTGTTGGGTTGCACTGACCAGTGCATTGTGCTGAAGTACCCAAGTCACCAAGGACTTCTGCATTACAATCCTGAAGACTATACTTTAAAGATATACAGCGATAGTGACCAGTGGCCGGGCAAACCTCGAACCACCCGTCGTTCAGTGACTGCTGGATACCTTTCTCTGTTTGGAAACCTTTATATTCTTCCTCCAGGAGCCAGAAAGCTTTAACGCTTTCAAGCTGTGAGGCTGAGGTCTATGCAGGCACATCAGCTACGAGCGATGCAATCGTGATGCAGCATTGCATTTGCTTTTGCGTTGGTCTCAATGAGATTGTCAAGATGAAACTTGCACTTGATAATTCTGCTGGAGGAAGTTTCTTTCATCGCACAGGAGTTGGACGAATTCGCCACATCAGCCTGAGAGTTTTGCGGATGCAGAAGCAGGTAGGGACATGGTCTTCTTTCAGTGAACACCAAGCATAATCCTAGCGACTTTGGGACCAAGCGGATGAACCACTCTACCTGATGTTTCTTTGCAAAGTTTATGATCTCGGTACTTGAGTATGTTGGTTCAGAGGTTGCGGAAAGAACAAAACAAGAAGAAGTGACGCGAAAGGGAATCAAACTTTTTCACACTTGCTGGCAGTGGAATGGGATCACATGAGTCCAAAGCAATCATGCGTGTTATGTTGTGCAGCGCCTTGAGCCTTACTCCAGTGGCACCTTCTCTTCAGGGACCTGCAGCTGTTGAAGCGATGGAGAGCGAGAGCTATGTCTCCATGGCTATGGTCTTCCTGACGACTCTGCTGTGCATTGCTTTTGGGTACATTGCTGTGCTGCGCTTTCAGGTGAAGGAGCTTCAAGGTGAGAAGTCACAGCGAACTGATGGAACAACAGCTTGATGAAGGCGATGGATTTGCTGAAGCGTTACAAAGGTCAGTCAGAGAACAAAGAGGCTGATCCATGTAGCGCAGAAATGCTGAGGAGGAGGAACCCATGAGCGATGATGAATCTACGGAAGAATCTCTAGGTCATCGTCGTGAACGATACCAACAAAGTGACATGGGTGAAGTCTCCGACCCAGAGCTGTGGCAGTTCTACCACCATTATGTCCCATCCCAAGTGACCCAGCTGCGGACCACCGTGACTATTCAGACCGCTACATAGAGCAGATCCCTGAAGAGACCAACGCACTCCTACGTCGAAGGATCCGACGCCTGGAGCGCGAATATGATGAAGCTTCGAATACCAATGGCATTGACGCCATGCACAACCTGTCTGGGTTGATCGATGAGTGTGCTGGTTTGGTGGATGGCCGCCCTTGGTGATTTGGCACGTGCTCGCAGTCACTGCTTGTGTTGCTTGGCATGGCAATGCTCTCGCAATCATTGCGCGAGTTTTTTGAGTGAGATGAATGATCGCGTTTTGCAAATTCCAACTGAGCCCAATGCTTTGAAACGTTTCGTAGAACGTTTGCAATTGTGAAAACTTTGGAAAGAACAATCAAGTGGTAAGAAACCATTTGATTGAGGCGGGGTGAAAAGATTTGACTTGACCATATCCTGAACCCATTGGAAATATGTCACATAGATGTGCACACTTGGCTTTTGCAATCAGTCATGACTTCAAACGATGTCATTCCATACAGTTGACATGTGTTGCATGCACAGTAGAAGGATGAACATATCCACAGGCGTTTTGCTATCAAGGAATTGAATCACATGGTTTTGCGTCACTCGGGTGGCAACCCTTCAGCAAAAAACACATCAAACTATGAATAGATGACATTTGAGTTGCGTCAGCTATCATGTATCATTGTCATCATCATCATCATCGTCATCATCATAGTCTTTTATCATCAAATTTTTGCGTGTCTTATCTTCTCGTCCCCTCCATCCTGCTTTCTTTCGGACCACATTTTCATCTAGTTTAACAGAAAAATGGGCCACCGGCAAAGACTTTGTCCGCAGATGGAAAAAATCAGCGAATCTTTCAAGGGCATGCCTTTATGATTTCACATGCTATGTACATACATACATACATACATACATACATACATACGTACATAGATAGATACATACATACATATATATATATAAATACATATTTATACATACATATACATATACAAATACATATACAGACATGAAACTGGTCCCAAAGGGAGGAAGGGAGGTGCCAGCAACCAATCATGAATACGATTTATTTGGTTGCTGTCGTTTTGCATTTGAGTTTTCCGGCCCCCGCTTGTTTAGGTGTTTGATGTCAATGAATGTGTTGTTATGGAACTTGTCCAGGCTCCTGGTAGGAAAACGCACAGTGTGCCTTGACGTGTTTGGAGTCATTGATGTGAAAGTGTTTTATGTTATGTTGTGTGGTAAAAATCAGTTGGCATTTTTTTGAGTATTTTCACGTTTGTTTTATCATGTTTTCACTTGTTGTCTCACATACATAACATGCAAATTTTTGATGACAATTGCGATGGGCTTTTGGTTCGTGTTTTCTGATAGCTGCTTGGCCTTTCATTGGCAAACCTTCGCCACTGGGGATCGTGTTAAAATCATCGCCGCGATGTCTGAACAAAAAAACGTCCATTTGGATGGACAAACAAATCGACTGTATTCGACAAAAAACAGTCCAAAATGGCATCATTTGTTACATTTGTTTGTGTTTGTTTCCAAACTGAGGGTCATCCTTGTATGTTGAAATTTTTAAACAAATTGATGGTTCCATCTGTGCTGTTTGGTCCGAACTGGATTTTTGTACAGTAGATTGATTGATCCACGCAGCCAATCTGGGTGGAAAGGTGGGTATTTGAGTCTTTGAGATATGCTGCAATGTTGCCGCAAGATTGATTGTGACGGACGCTTCATTTGTGTATGGCGAAAAAAACGTGGCTGTGCTGCAGAAGGTGAAAACCACGGGAACAACAGTGCCGCAGTCGAGCGATGACTCGGTTGGCGTGGCATCATGTGTGATTCTCGGTTTGGATGTCGCACAAAAGCACGTTTAAAAACACGTTTATTGGAATATAAGTGCATAATTTCATGTGGAAGTCACTGTTGTCGCATCCTTGGGGACAAGTGAACAGTTACCACATGTGGGTTGGTTGCTATGTTTGCATTGACAGGTTTTTGCCACCCTGCTTTTAGTGGGGTCTGCCTACATGATGGAAGATGCGACCACAGCCTGCTTGATGTGGCAGGCTATTCTTTGGATGATTGTTTGTTTGAACATGCTTGCAACAGCAACTGGTCCTTCAACACTTTGTGCAGGGAGACGGGTGCGAAAGCATCACAGATGAAACGTTGTGCGTTTGACCCCGAGTCATTGCTCAACAAACGTCAACGGATTTTTAAAACATTATGATTGCATATCATTGCTATTGTATTGGACAGCATCGTGGTGCTGATTCCAAGGTTCACAGTCGTGATGGGATGGCACATGATTTTTTCGGTAGCGTCCGATTAGGCGCCTGGTGTGATTTTGTTCAATAAACATCGACGATGCTTTGATCGAACAAGTCTTGATACTGTCAGTATTTTCGGATATGAACTTTCACCATGTGTTTGATTCCAGATCGTGTCAGGAAAAGCCTGCGGTTGGCATAAACGTGGCATTTGCGAGTATGTGGCTCAAAGTCAGCACATGTTTGTGTTGAAATGCAGTGCATGGTGCACATTTGAGGCGAGTTGATGAATGGATGCGGAAACGGGAGGATCCAGGTCGGAATCCACAATTCGACACAACTGACACAGCTGCAGCAGAGAGGTTTTTGCGTTCCTGGGAAATCTGGGATGTTCTGGATGTTGCTCCGATTGTAGACTCCACAAACGTTGTGAGGTGACTACAAAGTTGCCACTTGCAAGGCTGGTGTGACCCTATCTATCTAACACTTCAAATGATATGCATAATGAGTGAATGGGAATCGTTTGTCAAAATTCACGAGAAGGGACTTTATTCGCAATTCACCCTGCCTTTTTTTCTGCACAGGATGGAGAGACGATTAACACCACCATCGCAGCAGTGCAGCCGCCCGCGTCCACTGAAACGCACTCAGCTCCAGGAGCCCGAGTCAGACTCTCAGATGCTCTCAAATGCACTCAGATCTCTCAGATGCTCTCAGATGTTCTCAGATACAATGGTTGTGCGATGCAAGTAATGGTGATACGGTGGACACATATCGTATATTAGACGTGTTCTTACGGACAACTATACATAGCGTATCTGTATGTATATACATCCATTTTGGCACAACATGTAGATCATGTGTACATATATGCATATACACAGATAAAACCACAATCTCTTTATAGGAGATGGACAGGAGATGGGGTCACCGATACATTTTGGTTGTCCTGGACAGGGGCGATAAGCTGATGCATAGTTCGAAACTGAGGCTCACATGCCCTGGGGCGCAGTGAAGCTGCAGCCAATGGATGGTGGTAGCAATCGTGCTTGCCGTGGAGTCACCCAAGGGCAGACAGGGTTGAGGCCTCAGCATCCTCAGCTATGGATGTGACTTGCCATGACCCATCAAAACTACTCAGAACCCATGAGAACTTGAGATCATCTGAGATGCCGTGAACGCTTGACCTGAGACAAGGTTTGTGTCCCGCCAGTACAACTTGTGGAGCGCCGCTTGTGGTTTCAGTATGTTAAAGCAAAGTGGCAATGCTTCTGGAATATTGTGGATTGCCAATCAACAGAGTTGCAGAATGCAAATCTGGGCTGCGTTGAAGGACTGCTCAGACTCTTGACGACTGCAAGGTGCATACATTTCAGCTTCCGCCTGCAACGTTTTCCCAGATGAAGACACAATCAGATGAAACTTCCAATCCACGAAGTTGCTTCTTCAACCAATACCCTGCCTAGCCTTGTGCATGTGCAGGGTGTAATCAGTGGAATCCCACGCCTTGTGGTTTACAATTCGATTCATCGGCTTGTCAATCTGCCTTTCGGACTCACAGGCCTTATGTACTGGTCCTTGCACCGGCATTGAGTTCGAAGCCTCCAAAAAGTACTGCGAGGCCGGGGCGCCAGGGCGTCAGGGCGCCGCCTGTATGGACGAATTTGAAGGTCCTGCGGTCTGGGTGCACTGCTTGGACTCCGATTGGACTCCCTGTGACAGACCTGGTTTGGCGACATCCTTTTCTCCACCAAGAGCGATGGTTTTGCGTGCACCAGAGCTGCAGAAATCTGTTGCATTTTCCAGCGCGAGCTGATTTTCATTACACAAATGATTTGAATACCGATGAAGTCTTGGAGGCACATGAACACATACACAAAGACTCATGTATATACGGCAGACATTCAGACAGCCAGACAGCATAAGCAACATCCGCCCTCCGTACATGCAAATTTGCACACAGATTTGCACAGACCATGTAAAACTTGACCCTATGATGGATGGACGGATAGATGGATGGAGGTGAGGACAGGCATATAGATTATATTAGATTTGAATTAGGTCAGATCAGATTAGACTAGGTTGGGATGCATTAGCTTAGCTTAGCTTGGCTTGGCTCAGCTAGATAGATAAATGCCGGGGGACGGAAAAGAAATGACAGTCAGGACCTGCGAAACAAGTAATTGTACACGGTTGGATATGCTAATGATATGCTACATTTCCTTATTTCCTAGCGCTCTGTTTCTGTTTTTTATGCAGTAAAATACCTTGTGTGCCTCTCGTGGCACTACATGCAGAAGATTGAGACAAACCCACAAACAGAAGCAACAGAAGCACAAAGACAAAAAACACATATGGACACTTATACATTTATACACTTTATACATAGGCATTGGTGCACACACACACACACACATGCAAAAAAAACCTAAGCACATAGAAGTGGTATAACACAGCACAACCACGGATTGCCTGCAACGCTTATGCCCTGTTTGCAAACTTTGATAATTTCAATCGCTAGATTGTGTCGCATTCTATACTATCCAATTGTGGTCCCCACTGGTTTGCCGACACAAGTCGAGTTTAGGCATCGGACACCGCAGAGCTTGTAATTTCCCGCTTCACCCGAGGTTATGTGAAAGAGAACATTGTGCCTCGGCGTAACAAAGCGTCACCGTGTCACGAAACCTTGACATTTGGCAAAGCAACTGGAAGCAGTGTCTCCGCAGGACCAGGCCTCGAAGTTGGCCATGATCCGACCACAGGAGAGGGGGAAGTCTGATCGAGTCTCCCAGATGTTCTCAGATCCCAGGAATCCCAGTCTGTTTTCTGTTTACTGATTGATTCTGATGGATTCTGATTCTGCAGAGTTCTGCCGCATTCCGCCTTTCGTCTGTGCATCTTGTGACGCTGTGTCGAATCGTCTACGTGGTCTACGTGAGGACGACAGTTGCCTGCGAGAAGAGATTAGGGGCTGCGGAGCCTTGCAGGCCTGGAAGCCGGGGACGAGTCCGGTGGGAGTGCTGCGGGAGTCCTGTGTGTGTTGAAGCTGTGTCTTGGTGATCACTTTCGCTACCCCATTGTGTACTTCTTGTGACCATGACACCTGATGTTTCAGTAAGTCCTTGTTTGTTCAAGCTTTATCAAAATCTTGACATGGTTGCAAAACACGCCTGCAAAAAACATGCCTGCGGACCGCAATCGTGATGGTACATACTTGGACCTGGACAAGGCTAGTCCACCCAGTGCTGCAGCTTATTTATGTAATACCGGACCCGGTAGCACTCGCGCTGGAATGTAATCCTTGGAAGACTGTCCATCGAACCGCAGCTACAAGGATCGCTACAGCTGCCTTAGCAGCAAGGATGGCAGTGACACCACTGACATCTACGGTTTGAAGGCCCATGCCTGGCTTGTCATGATATGCCTGGTGTATCCACGTGTTATGCGCAGATAGAAGATCAATGCTCGCGGCTAGCATGCATGGGCTTTCCGGGGCTCCGGTGAGGTCAAGGGTGAGCCTTGCATTTGGTGTGGTGGCACGTTCCAAGCTTACAGTATCTTACAGTGCTAAAGCCAGTGCATGATACTGGTGATATGACAATTGTTGACATGGCTTCTGTGGAAACAGTCAGCTGAGGGCATGCAGAACTGGAAGCGCTAATAAGTGCGAACCCTTCGACTTCCTCATGCGTGGCATGGGAAAGGACAGGGACGTGATGGAACAGCATCGTCTAAAAGAGGGATGGTCTTGTGAACACTTGAAACAATCTGTAAGAGTCCATTTAAATCCATTTAAGATATTTCAGCCCATTTCAACATATTTAATTACACAAACAACCTCTAGAGATTCTACTGACAGTCTTTTTCAAGTTTATCAATCTTCAGCAGCCCATGGGTCTTCGAGGAGCATGGCTTCGACAGCTTCACCGCTGTTGGCACTTTCGAGACACCCACCTGTGAGGCAGTCCCTGAGTCACTGTGAGTCACGGTGAATCACTCTGAATCACGGTCCCGAAAATATGCCGTTTGTTAGCGTTTCCATTTCAGTGATTCACCGCATCTCCATGTCTAGACACATACGTCTAGATATGTCTAGATTCTAGATGCTTCAAATATCTTCAAATCATCCCGTGCCCTTGGTGCCCTTAGCTTCCGTCAGGCTGGCAAGTCCACAGTCTTTGATGAGGCTCACCAGCATCGATGCGAATCGACGAATCAGACTCCACTTGATGGAAAGGGGTGAAGCCGGTGAAGCCGGTGAAGCCGGTGAAGCCGGTGAAGCCGGTGAAGCCTATGCCATCTGTGTTTCATGATTTGACAAAAGTCTGGATATCTGACAATACAAGGATGTCAATGGATGTCATACATACTATGCATCTCTGTATCCATTGATATGCTTTCAAGCAGGCAGCGCAGATGGTCTTTGGAAATGTGGACTGTTTGAAGAAGCAGACGGAAGGATGCGGCGCCATCAAGGACTGGAGTGTGAGGTTTGTCGAAATGAGAAAAAACATATGCAGAATGAAGTAAACGAAAGACTCAGACATCGGCCAGGAAGAACCTGTTGAAAACCGCAGCAGTTGGAAGTTGGAAGGTTTTCCAGTCAGCTATAACCTAGAACTAGCAATGCCTGGCTGGCTGCGAAGGACAGGTCCACGTGCCTTTCCAGCGTTGACGGACGGCAATTTCCCGGACTGAAGGCGGACAAATTACCCGCGCAAGCCAGGACTTCTTTGTCATTGTAGCATACTGCGACTATTTAGACCATAGACATGTGGCGACGAATGGAGCGGCTTCGGAGAGTGTCCGTTTTTGATGCTTCAGGTGGAAAACCAACCATGCGTTTGGTGCGGAGGGGCGTTCGGGACTTACGTAGCCGCGTAGCCTCTTTTTTGTTGTGGTTGCCTCTAGTTGCATGTCCAATGAAACGTGGACCTTGCACTTCAGGTCTCCTAAAGTTGCATTGGTGGTTGGATGAAACTTGGACGTCACTTTCTCATGCATTTCGAGGCCTTGCAACACCGACAACGACAATCTCTGCGAGCCCTACGGCTTTGCTTTGAATGACAAAAGCGGTGCCTTTCACACGTACTTCTCCGCAGCCTGCGAGGTGGAGATCCGCCAGACTTTGCCGTTTCTGCTGTGGCTGGGCTGCGCTGTGACATTGTGACATGCTGTGACAACTGTTCCGCCAGGCTGGGCAACCAGTCGAGGAGTCCATCTCCACTGCAATGGCACGACAGGGCTCGGTGAAGGTTGTTGGGATCCTTGAAAAACATGGTGATCTGATTCCTTCTCGTGCAGATGGCACATTTGCATGCCTGAACCTGGACTATATGTACAAGAGATATAAGACCTGTTGTTTGATCAGCATGTCAAATCCATCTGAAGTCTCAGACGAGACATAGTTCACTGTCTTGTAAAGTTTTACACCTCCAAGCATGTTGTTTCCATCTATGCCATCAAGGGCAATCCAATATCTTGGCGTTTGCTCCAAAGGTCAATTGCGGACTTCCAAATCCTACTTGGCTTGGTGTCAGCAGCGCCCTTAGAATTCACCCTTCTTGGTTTATTTCAAGTTCAATCAGCTTCTGCCCGGCTTCTCAGGCAAAAATTGCGGCTTCTGCAAGGTCCAAGTGGCAGACCAGGCAGTAGAAACATGTAGCAACAATACAAAAAACCTTGAGAAGACCTTGCACAGTGCCGGTGCACGCCACAGGGTCCCCAGGGTAGATTTTTCTTCTGACCGTGAATCTGTTAATCGCTGTTAATCTGTCAGGCTGCAGAGTCCTACCTCTCCTGCAATGCTTACTGCCAAGCCCAAGGCACTGAAGTCAGATTGGGCTCGTGTGACTCGTGTGACTCGTGTGACTCGTGTGACTCGTGTGACTCGTGTGACTCGTGTGACTCGTGTGACTCGTGTGACTCGTGTGACTCGTGTGGTGTTTTGACAGGTCACTGACAGGTCACTTGTTCAATCTTCTTCATACAGATTCTACAGATTCAGATTCACAGTGATTCAAATTCACAACATAGACATACACAGTACATCGGTTGGTTGACTCTGAACATGCATCAGAAAGAACCTCCAGAGCTGCAGGGGGTCTCCAGTGTGCAAAAGCATTCAAGGGCTTCATGAGCAGCTGTGATGTTGGGTCTGCTGCTCAGTCGTGAGTGCAACATTTGAGCGCTTGAGGGTCTTTTTACTACAAACGAGGCTGTTTTACTGTACCTGTGCAGGATTCTTACTCACGGTTGCAGACCTGGGAAGCGCAATGTTTTCGTGTTAGTGTTCTGCAGTGCTTTCCAATGCTTTCCATATTTTCCATTTGTTTCCTGTTTGTCTTTGGATTTTTGTTTTTTTCCTCTCCGCCATTGTTTCTTTGGATGCCTTGGGATGCCCTTGGGATGTAGGCTTTCTATGGCTTTCTCTTTTCTCCCGCGTGCCTCCAGCGAGTTTCCTAATTTGCCTGGGCTGTTGGTGCTTTGGGACGCACTTTTTTGATTTTGTCTCTTCTTATCTCTCCCACTTGTTTGCGCAACATAAATCTGCGTTGTACACACATGGGGTGGGGTGGGGTGGGGTGGGGTGGGGTGGGGCAATAACGTCCATGTGCATTGCCTTCTGTTCCATGTAACTTCTGACACGCTCTTGATGCTACAATGTACACGTTCTCATGCAGCTTCTGACACGCTCTTGATGCTACGTTGTAAACGTTCCCATGTAACTTCTGACACGCTCTTGATGCTACGTTGTACATGTTCTCATGTCACTTCTGACACGCTCTTGATGCTACAATGTACACATTCTGACACGCTCTTGATGCTACAATGTACACATTCTCATGTAACTTCTGGCACGCTCTTGATGCTCCGTTGTACACATTCTCATGGGAAAGCTCATCTGACTTGCTAAAGGCAACTGCAAAATATCTCAAGAAAATCTCTTGAGATGACAACAAGCGTCCCGCAGAAGCAAAAATGCTGGAAGGGTTGTTGAGTCAAAAGTTAAACTCCACATTCGGAGATGCCTTTTTCTGCTCAAAAAATGATGTTTCGCTGTGGCAAAACTATAGTTTTGACACAAAATGGTGGACAGTAAAAGTTCCCCCGGGTTGTTTGCTATTTGTCTCCGCTTGTCTCCGCTGGTCTCCCTTTGTCTTTTCAGTTCAGAATTCTAACCCAGCGCTGTTCTCAAGCAGAGCTGTTGGTACTGTAAGCAAAGCGCCCAAAACGCTGTTGAAAAGGAACAGCTTACAATCCGAATTGATTCCCACTGTACTCCTGTGGACGGCCTCTGGACCACAAGCTGTTTGGGATCGGTGGCTGTCGAGATGTTTGAAATGGAGTCTGGTTTTCAGTATTTTTCAGCGACAGGAGCATTGGAGCAATTTAAAAAAAATGGGTCCATTTGATCCATTGGAGGTTCGTTGCTGTTCGTTGCTCTTTGTTGCTTCGTGTTAGGTCGGAGATCACCTGCGACGCTGCATTCGAAAAGAACAGCTACCCCGTGTGCGAATGCAGTCCAGCACCTGTCAAGGATGGAATATGTTGACAAAGTGTCGACAGAGTTGACAGCCTGGGAGTGTCAAAGTCCAGCTTGGTTTGTTGGCTGTACGAAGCTATACGAAGCCATACGAAGCTGTCCGAAGCTGTACGAAGCTGTACCTTGGAGGACAATGGGCCGAATGTGATGATGGCAACTCATTTGCCGCGTCCTGCAGAGGTATGGATTGGGAACGTGCACAGAATGCCAAGATGTTTCAAACATATTCAGACATTTTCACACAATTTCACATTTTTGTGATTTTTTGGTTGTTGTAGGAAAAACTTGCGTGCTTGGATGTGGTTGCCGGTGTCTCAGGTCTGTGCTTGCCGTGGTTACAGAGTTGGGATATCTATAGCGTTCTATAACATGATAGATAGACAAGGTAAGATAAGCAAGATAAGATAAGACAAGATGGGGTAGGAGAACATGAGATAGATAGAATGACAGAGAGTAGATAAACACTTGGAAAAAACGATGATTCCTTACGGTAAATTTCACTTTACAGACACTTTTTGGGCTGAGGCCGAAGGTTGTGGATCTTTGAAGGACCAGCTGAAATGCTTGAGTATGGAACTCTGCTGCTTAACAAGCTTGGAGCAGCTGCTGCTATATTTTGGTATCAGCAAGTTCGAAACTGAGGCAGCAAGGATGGCTCTGTTACAGATTATCGTGGCTTGAAGATTGCCGGAGAACCATGCGTTTGGTGCGGCGGAGGGTGGGGATCCTTGGAGAGTGTTCACCGAAGATTTACAGAACACACATTTGACATCATTCGACATATTTTGACATGAATAAACAGTTCTGACTGATTCTAACTTCACGTTCTGATTTCAAGGTCTTGCTCTGACAACGACGAGAATGTCTTATGTGCTGCTTATGACTTCCTTGCAAATGGCCAGGGCTTGGCTGGAAGCTAAGTGGGTCGAAGGGGGTGCAAGTGTGCTGGTGTTGCTTTGCTTCGTGCTGAAGCTTCAGGGTCCGGCATTGGTCCAGTTGTGGTCCTAGCTGTCCTAGCTCCCTGCCTCTTATGCTTTCCTAAGGCCTTCACCAGCCGACAGGCACGGATTCAGACATCCCTTAGCGTACACCTATGACATCCTATGACTACATCTTTGCAGCGTGTCACTATGAGAGTTACTGTACACATTTCCAAAAATTTCCAAAGATTTCCACAGTCCAACAGCAGGCTATCACGGTCATGGATGTGGCTCACTGCAAGGCATGGTTCATTATTTGTGCGTTCTTGGCGTTTCAAGGCTGATCCTTGCACAACGGTATCATACATATTCATAAATGATGCCGAGCATTTCCAAATGTTTGCAGTGTTTTGAGGAGCCACGTCAGACCTTCGGCAACGTCGATTGCTTGAATCGTGTTTCAGAAGGCTGCGGCACTCTGAAGGACTGAGCAAGTTGCAAGACAACATCTATGAATCTATGCTTATGATTACTGATGTTGTTGGGTATGGTTTGGCTTGATGTGCCTATACACTTCTTTGCACTTGGCAGGACAAGGATACCTGCTTAGCCAGCGTCGATGGCAGTCCATACAAGCAGCTTGCCGGTTTGAAGGCCGAAGGGTTGAAAGTGGTGCGATGCAAGGCTTTCTTATTTGAGCGCACCTGATACAGGTTGAGGGTCAGCCATGTGTTTGGTGCGGTGGCGGGTGACAGTCTCAGTTTCCACAGATCTGAATTTTACGGCGTTGCAAAAAGAACCCAATGAAGCCTCAGGAGCTTTACGTGTTGATGCATCGAATACTCCTGTTCTTATGCTTTCAGCTGTGTCTTTATCTTTTCCAAGCAATCATACCAAGTATGCAGAAAATCACTGTAATTCCATAGTATGGATTCTTCATCATTCTATAATAATTCCATATAATTCCATAATATCTATATATATATATATCTATGGCCAAATATCTATAGCTACTTCTTGATGCTTCTCGAGTCTCTCCGTTTCGCGCGAAGTGCAGAGTTCAGGCCATGCAGCGAACATGGAAACCTCTGCGAGCCGCATGAGTTTGTCGTCCACGGAGTAGGCCTGGGGCCGTGACGGGGATCCACCCGGATCGGTAACCTACACTGAAGATTTCTGAGAAGCAGAAAACAAGTGTAGCAAACAGGGAAAGCAACTTTGAAGGTAAGTGCAACATAGTGCAACATTGAGCAACTGGAAAACTGGGCAATTGCTTTGTTTTGAGTTTCCAGGTCATGCCTTCAATACGGGAACGTCGATTTACACGACGGCTGCGTGTGAGGCATGGAACTGTCTAGGGGAACAAGGTGACTTTGTTGCAGAGCCATGCAAATTGGTTTGTTGGGAGGAAGGTCCTCCAAGGAAATCAATACTAAATAAATGTTGGGTGTCGGTACGTAAACCCTTGTTTGAAGAGGACATGCGAGTTTCGAACGAGCGCACTTGAAACATGATTGTGCAATTGATTCAGCAGACGATTATTTATCCTGACCCACAGGTGTTTGGCTTAGGGAGGAGTGGGAGGGTCCACTTGAAATCTTGTGGATGATAAAATTTTCCGCGGGGGATGGATGGCAACGAAGCTGATCAGCTCTTTGGTGATGGCAATTCAACCCCTGCAGATGCCAGCGATGAAGGCAATGAAGGCAACGAAGGCGAGATCAGCGATGAAGAAGTACGCAGCGCTGACATGCAATCTTTATTTGATGGTGAATTTCAGGCCTTTGCAAACCAAGCCGAGGTGTCAGACGCGGCCTTTGTCGATGGACATGGGTCAAGGTCTCTTGAGAATGCGCGGTTACATATAGATCAAACTGCTTTCGAAAGCGTACATTTTCCTGGCTCAATCGATAGGATTGTTTTCAACGCAAACTTGGAACAGAGTAGGCGCCTGAACCAGGTGGCAATGNCAAACTGCTTTCGAAAGCGTACATTTTCCTGGCTCAATCGATAGGATTGTTTTCAACGCAAACTTGGAACAGAGTAGGCGCCTGAACCAGGTGGCAATGGAGAGCGACTTGGATGACCTGCTCACTCCCAGTTTTTTTCGGGAGGTCGTCCCGCCTATGCCGACGTTGGGGCGCCTGGAAAGTGTTATGGGTTTGCGAGCTGTCAGAACTTCAGTTGAAATGAAGCCTGCAACTGCTGGCCTCCGCAAAAAGAGGCTCATGGCTGCACGTCTTGCAAGGGATGAGGACGATCTCTTGAATTTGGCTATGCGAAAGTCAAGGCAGCTTATTCTGTTCAGACCTGAAGATTCGATGTTGGGGCAGTCGCTCCTCAACCAAGCTGGGCAGTTGGTTGCAGAATCTGACATATGGAGGACCCTCAGAGATGTCTATGCCACCAAAGCTGCCGGAACAGTCATACAACGAATTTCCGTGTATTACAGGTTTGCTCAGTGGCTCCTAGGCAACGGTCAGGGCAGGCCTTTGACGCCTACAGAAACCGACCTCTACAGGTACATGTATCACCTTGCTGGCGAGGGATCGGGAGCTACTGCGGCAAGTTCAGTCCTGAAGGCGCTGGGCTTCGTACATGGCTGCTTCGGCTTCAATCATTTGAGCATCGATGGCCTCATCAGCCCAAGGGTGAGGGGCGCAGCAAAGCAACAGCTCAAAGCGAAACGGCCTTTGCGACAAGCGCCTCCCTTTTCAACAGAAATGGTTTATCGAATGGAGAAGTTCGTCTCCGAGCAGCCATCAGGGTTTTGGGCTTATTTCGCAGGATTTGTCCTTTTCCTCGTCTATGCGAGCTGCAGATTCAGTGATGGTGCACATGCCAACGGCATCAAAGTGTCCATGGCCAAAAATCTGCGTTTGGTTGAGACAGACACCCACAAATGGAAGGGCTCCACAACATCAGAGAGAAAGGCAAGGGCACTCCCTTTGCTGGCTCTTGGCATTGGTTTGTATCACACCAGCTGGGTGGATGCTTGGAAGTTTGCAGCGCAGAGTGTGAATTTGAAGTTGGACAAGTGTCCAATAATGCCTGCATATTCAGAGGCGAGCGGATCTTTCCTGGGCCGGCCAATGACGGCTGCAGAGGGAACTTGCTATTTGCGGGAGCTCCTTGTCCGCCTCGGATTTGCAGAGCATATTGCTCACAATTACTCAACGCATTCTGCAAAGCGGACAGTTCTTCATTGGGCGAGCGTGTCAATGATTTTCACCCTCGAAGAGAGGCGATGTCTTGGGCATCATTTTGACGGCCGATTAGCTTCGCCCCTTACATATTCACCAGCTGAACTGGTCATGCTGCAGTCCAAAGTCAGCAGAGTTTTAGACGCCATACGCTCAGGCCACTTGGAGCCAGACTTGAGGGGTGCGGAGCTCCTGGCAGCGGCTGCGCGTGGCTTGTCTGACTACCAGGTCGATGAAGCTGAGAGTGAAGCTTCAGAGGATGAGATGCTCCCCCTGGGCATTCATGAGCCTTTGTGTTCAGAGAGCGGGCAGCTGGTTGTTCAACCGGGCTTGGCTGATGCGCTTTCTCGGAGCGAAATCTTCGTTCATCGTTTGTCTGGAATCTTGCATGCAAAATGCACGCAGGATGGGAACCGATTCCTGTGCGGACGCAGTCTTGGCCCCAATTATCACCAGCAGTACAATTTGGATGAGGAACAGATGGCGCATGCTTTGTGCCAACAATGCGGAAAAGTTCTTGCCCAGCCACAAGAAGAGTGACCGCCTTCGAGCATGGGGAAGAAAAATGTTCCAGCGTTGCCACATTTCTCAAGCTGATTGAGGAGCCACACGCATGACAGTTTTCTTTTGCGTCTGATGCTCTATTAGCGTGGCATGAGGGACACCCATTCACGTTTTGTTTCTCCGTTCTAGTTATGCCATGATGTGGTCATATACATCGCTTGACTGAGTGATCGTATGATTTTGACCAGGATTTGCCTTTTATCCGTCTCATGATGTGTTGAGCGGGTATGATTTTTAGTCATAGGCTTTGCCCTTCGCAATTTTCGTTTTCATGGCAATGATGCAGCAAGCTGCCTCTGCATTTGTCCTGTTGATTTGTTGACAGGCTTGTAACATCTCCATGCTGGCATTCTGCGTGCATGACGACTGTGCATGCATGACTGTTGCCATGAAGTACTGCGCCAAACCTGGCCCAAACTTTTGCAGACCAGCTTGCGCGCAGCATCTTTGTTGCCAAGAGACAGCAATACTTGCGTTTTGCTTTCCCTAAATTGCGAGGGGTGGATGGATCTGCGCTAAATCCTTGTGGAAAAGCAGCAACTTTTGCGTTTTGATTTCCCTTTTTAAACTGCAATGCTTACATGGATCTAGCGAAACAGTGGTCCATACGTTTTGCTTCCAGGCATAACACTAATACTAGCATTTTTCACGCTTCGCCGTGCTCTCGGGTGCCAATGGCTGATTCGGCTGCAGCTTTCAAAGCCAGGGCGACTGACCTGGGGGTCTCTGACCAAGACTTGGCAACTTTGGCAACATCCCACATCACGACATTTGGGCAGTTTGCATTCCTGTGCCCGCACAAACCGGGCACCGGAGACGAGCAGGAATTCAAGCAGACACTTTCCACTTTGCTTGGATCGGACCCTGATGCAGCCCAGATGATTGTTTACCGTAGACTGTATTATGAGGCTCATGCCATTGCTTTGTCAGAGTTGAAATCCCGAATGGAGCGAACATCAAGTGATGCTCCGCGGCAAGTCCCCCTAGCTGAGCGCATGATGCGCTTGAAGCGGCAGCGAGAGGAGCTGAAAGGCATAGTGATAGATTCAACTTTGGAACCATCGCATGGCTTGGTGGACAAAGTTCAAGGCATGCTTGATGAAGGGGCTGTCTTCTATCTCCCTCCTGAAAAATGTAGCAGTCGCGAGATGGAAATCTCCAAGGACAAGGGGGATCAAACCATCAGCCTCTCCCATGATGGCAACTTGAAGATCACAAAGAAAGCCATTGAGCTCAGCTGCGACGTCCAAGGGGAAGCGAAGCTCCGCACGGCCTTTACCAGGCGCAGCCTGGCCTTCGATCAAGTGGGCCTTTTGTCCTTCACACTTCAAGAGACTTGGCACACGAAGCTGTTCACCACTCTCATGAAAGTGCCACCGATGGGCCACAAGTACACCAGCATCCAACAGGCCCTTGCCGCAGATAAAGAGTTGTGGACTCATGTCTCTCAGCACTCTCGTGGTGAGTTGCAGATCGTGGCCAGTTCCGAGCCACCGCTGGATGCCATTTTCAAAGAGTGGATGAAGTCGCCTGAAGTAGCTGCATGCCTTTTGCCTCTGCCGCAAACCCGCGAGCTCCATGTCGCCCAGAATGTAGGTCCTGCTCCCTTTAGCGACAAGAAGCCCGCAAAAGGGAGTGGAAAGGGACCAGGCAAAAGCTCGCAGGGCTCTGGCTCATCCATTGCTTCCCTGCTGCAAAACATGCCGCAGGGTTGCGTATCCAAGCTTGACAATGGAAAGTTTCTTTGTTTGAGATTCCAACACAACCAGTGCAAATTTCAGAAGAAGAAGCGTTGCCAGAATGGCTTGCACCAATGCTATTTCAAGGGATGCCATAAGGAGCGCCCCTACATCGAATGCTCACACTGAATCAGTGGGGATGCAGCATCTGGCCCAGACTGCGCACCACGACCTCAACCTGCCAAAGCAGTTTTTGTCGAAATCTGTGCTGGGTCAGCAATCCTGAGTGCAACAGCGCAGCAGTACGGATTTTTCGTGCTGCCAATTGATCACCACCGAAACCGCTTCTCGCCAAAGGCGAGGATTTTTGAGGTTGATCTCAGTTCTCCTTTTGCAGTGCCTCTTTTGAGCGAAATTTTCGGGGAGATGCAGCCTGCCATTTTTCATTTTGGGCTCCCATGTGGTACGTGCAACGTTTCATCAACTGGCAACGGGCCCCGGCCACTGCGTGACAGCAACAATTTGCTGGGTCTAGACAATTTGGGCCCCGGCGATGAAACCAGAGTCCAGCAAGCAAACCAAGTCTATCGCTCCACTGTGAAACTCCTTCAAGTGGCACATCAACTTCGCGCGATTGTGATCATCGAAGGCCCAGCGCGTTCATGGCTCTGGGCACTGCTTGGTACTTTGGTGAAAGACACTGAATGCGCAGATTTTATCTCCTGGTTCTTTGGCCTTGTCATTTGTGAGTTTGATAGCTGCATGTTTAAAGGCACATCAGCCCGAACAACCCGCCTTTTGGCGTCAGACAGATGTTTTCTTGCATTGGCCAATACGTGCGATGGAAACCATGCCCATGTACCTTGGAACCGGGGTGTCGCTGCGGCGCCCCATCATGCAGAATACACCAAAGCTTTCTGCCAGGCATACATGCAATGCGTGCTCCCTTTAATTGACGCGGACACATTAGCAGCCACCGTCAAACATTTCCGGCTAGATACGCTGACAGCATCCAACTCCCAAACGGTGCAACATGCACCGTTGATCCCTGAATACAAATGCATTGACAATGTCTTGCAACTCCCTGCCCTTGACTTCAAATTGCTCCAAACTATCCCGCTGCACACAGGGGACAAAAGGTTGCGGGACAGTGATGGCAGCGCCTGCAAATACAAAGTGGGAATGTATTTCTCAATGTCAGAACACTTGGAAGAAGCTTGCAAAGTGAGCCATCCCACTGAATCTACACAGGGCGTTCCTCAGGAGCTCAAACAGGCGGCTATGGACCTTCTCATTTGCGGTCATGTTGAAGCAGCAAGGCGCAGGTTGGATGCTCTGAAAGATTGCGTTGCAAAGGCTCGCGCGGCTAGCCCGAGCGAAGCGACCTTGAAACAATCCATGGACGCATGCGTCAAGCGAGTGGTGGCCAGCAAGCGCATCCTACTGTTTCAACGCCTCCTGGAGGAAGTGGGCTTCGAAGATCTGAGTGTAATAGATTCTCTGCGGCATGGCGTCCGCCTGACTGGCTGGGAGCCTGAGTCCCCAGCGTATGAGAAAAAGTACCAGCCGCCGAAGATTACAGTGGAACAGCTTGATCACATGGCAAAATGGCGCAGGCAAGTCATGAAGTCCATGGCGATGTCCGCCGAAGAGAAGAAGCTTGCGCCGCAGCTATGGGAAGAAACCATGTCTGAAGTTGCAAGCGGCTACTTGGCCGGTCCTTTTTCGGAGCTTCAGTTGGATGAGTTTTTTGATGGGCAGCAATGGACTTCGTCTCGGCGATTTCTGCTGCTGCAAGGCCACGGCGAAGAGCAAAAGCCTAGGGTCATTGATGACTTTTCTATGTCAGGAGTAAATGACGCGTTTGGGTCCTCCTCCTACTTGAACCTTCAGGACACAGACTTTCTTACTTGCTTTCTCCTTTTCTTGACAAGAATCGTGTCCAGTACGGACGGGTGGCAGCGTGAAGCAGACAAGATGGGTCATGGCGGCCTCGCACCTCACTGCAGTATGAGCCATGATGTGTCTTTCCTTGGAAGGGGGGTTGATCTTTCCAAAGCTTACAAACAAATCGCTGTGCACCCTGACTCCCAGAGGCACAGCGTTGTGGCAGTGCGAAGGGAGGATGGAACTTGGTCTTTCTTCTTAAGCCGCGCGCTCCCGTTCGGAGCGGCGGCTTCTGTCTTTGCTTTTAATAAGCTGACGCGGGGACTTTGGTGCATACTGGTTCGGAAATTTCGGATATTGAGCACTGTGTTCTACGACGATTTCCCAGTAATCGAATGCAAACAGCTGGCCGAGACCACCACGCAGGTCCTTGATGCCTTCTTCACTCTGCTTGGGTGGCAGCATGCCACCACAGGAAGGAAAGCCGTTCCTTTTTCTGAATCCATGACTGTATTGGGTGTGACGTTCCAGCTGCAAGGTATGAACCGAGGCTACTTCAAGGTGCAGAACAAACAGGGCCGGGCAGAACGCATCCTCAAGGTCCTGGAAGAGATCAAAGAGGAAGGGAGGTTCGCAAAGAATCGATCAGCTGTGCTGATGGGCTTGTTGAATTTTGCGGGCCGTTTTGTCTTGGGCCGATCCCTCAAATTCCCGATCCACAACTTGAGCAACCACGGGGCTTGGAGCGCGAATCCGGCAATGGTCAAAGCCTTTTGTGAACACACTGCTTCCCTTGTTTCCAGCATGAAGCCTCGTTTCCTGCGGCCTGGGTCTTTTGAGCAACCTGTTTTGGTCTACACGGACGGTGCGTTTGAGTCTGGTGTAGGCACCTGGGGCGCAGTGGTGGTGGATCGTGCTGGTAATTCCAATTTTGTGCATCACGGCAGAGTTCCACAAGCTGTCTTGGATTGCTGGCATGATAGAGTAGGAGAGCAGGTAATTTGTCAAGTGGAGATGTATGCCTTCCTCATCCTTCGGAATTATTACAAGGAATATTTTATGCATAGACCGGTCATTGCTTGGATAGACAATGAAGCGACTAGGACAGTGCTGGTGAAAGGGAGCAGCGGGTCCCCTACAATGTTTGCCCTGGCCTCGTTTTTGGCTTCGTTGGAAGCTGCCTGGCCAGCTAGTTTCTGGTATGAGCGTGTGCCGACGAAAAGTAACATCGCTGACCTACCGACACGGAACCAGGCTCGGCTGGCCGCCCACTTGATAGGCGGCGAGGACCGGGGCGACATTGTGCTGAGTAAGTCCATGTTCTTTGCAATTACCGAGCAGCCTGTCTATGGAGCGATCCCGCAGGAAAACAGGGGATAAGCGATTGCTGCAAGATCGCTATGGATACTCCCACATGATTTAGTGGGATGAGCAATATGCGTTTGCTGTATGAGACACATGATTTTATTGANGGGGATAAGCGATTGCTGCAAGATCGCTATGGATACTCCCACATGATTTAGTGGGATGAGCAATATGCGTTTGCTGTATGAGACACATGATTTTATTGAGTTTTCTTCTGCCGAAATGAATGTTGCATGATCATGGCATTTCGTCCCATGAACTTTTGAGTGGCGACCTGAAAGCCCGTGAAAGATTCTCAACGGTGTCGGCAGTGGCAATTTGCAAGTCCGTGAAAGGACATCGTGTGTGCCCACATGAGTTTTGAGTGGCAATCTGACATATCCCCCGACTTTTGCAATAGGGAAAAGNCAGTGGCAATTTGCAAGTCCGTGAAAGGACATCGTGTGTGCCCACATGAGTTTTGAGTGGCAATCTGACATATCCCCCGACTTTTGCAATAGGGAAAAGGATGCGCCTGCCTGCAGTGCCCGATCTTGAGTGGTGAGAGTAGCATCGCGTTTCCAAATTTGGGAGATGAGATTTGATTGAACGAAACGCAATTCTTTTGTCATTCCGTGCAGATCTCAGTTTTTCTTTCTTGACTTGACAAGCGCAACTGACACTGCTTTGCTTGGAACTTGTTGTGATCTCTATTTNTCTTTCTTGACTTGACAAGCGCAACTGACACTGCTTTGCTTGGAACTTGTTGTGATCTCTATTTCTTTCAATGTTTCAAGATGGCCTCATTAAACAGTTTGCTGTTGATAACATGCCTAACTTCACGGATAGCAGCTGTTGTTCTGTGCATCATTAGTTTTCCCGGTGGAGAAAGGCCAATTCGTTCACTGATGTTCTGTCTTTGGAAGGCTGGCAAGCCAGTGCAGCATGAAATGCCAAGCTCCATGGCAAACTATGGAGCCGACGTGGCAGTCAGGAAGCTCAGCAATTTGATGTACCTTGAAGCTCAGCGTAGCTCAGCAGTGAAACTGAGTGAAACTTTCCGTGAAACCTTTTGACGTTTCGTATGTTTTTCGTTTGTTTCGTACTGCGACTGCCCATGTTCTCCTTCAGTCTGTAACAAGCCAAGCTTTGGAGCGTAGTGTGCGCTGCGTTTCTTTTTAATGTTTTTTGTCTTCTCAAAGCAACTGAGGTGGACTGTGGCATTCCCAACCCAATTTGGTACAAAGTGGGTCAGAACCTGAAAACATTTGAATATGTTTCGCATCATTTCGCAGCAGCTGAAAAGGAGAGACAAGTGCGAATCTCTTGACTTCTTCCACTGCGGTGCTTGAATCTTAGTGACTTTGAATGACTTTGAACGGCCCAGGAAAGGTTTGTGGCTTCTGCAAAGTTCAGGTTGCAAAGATGGTGCTGCTCTTAGCTTTTGTAGTTGTGATAGTTTCCTTTTGGAAGAGCATTTTACTGTTCAACATGATCATTTCGAAGCTGATCCTTTGAAACTCGAAACGGAGGCTCTTCCAGTCTACAAGAACTGCACCGGATACTGCAAAGCTCAAGGCTTGAGAGACTCGAGACCAAGTAAAGTAAATGACACAAATGACACATGATACAGATGACACTAAAATGACACAGCTCACAGGTTGTAGTTCTTGCTCTTTATGTTTCTCTGTGAACTTTGTCAACTTAACATACTTGGCATTACCTGGCATGAGGCCTCACGTGCTCGAAAGCCTTCAAGGGCTATTTGCACAGCTGCGACGTGGAGCCCGCTTCCCAAGTTGCAGCTGCGATGGACGGATGAAATTGGTTGAATGGACGTTGAATGGACGTTGAATGGACGTTGAAGCCCCATTGGACCATCAATTGGACCTTCAGAATCTCTCAAGGTCGTCATTGGGATGCGACGAAGCTTTCGGAACCGAGACAGCACCATTGTGCCAATGCTCGCCGGCTCTCATTAAGGCCATGCCCAAATCAAGCATTTTGATGCATTTTGCACTGCAGATTGGCAGGTTCTCTTCGTTTTGATTGGTTCGAGTGCAGCAAAACAATCTTGTTTCAAGGACAACTTCGAACCAGTGAAGCGACCTAGTGAGGTGAGGAACCCAGATCATGTTGCGTATCACAAGGCCTCGGAATATTTTCTACACAACTTCACAAGAATGAAGCCCGATAAGCCTGAGCAGGAGCTTTAACCGTTACTTCAACCCTTCACTGGTCGGCCATCTTTGGAGTCGATTTTCTCTCACTGAGGAACAGATGCAATGCCTGAAGGCGGAGGCTGGCAATTACAAGTGATTTGGAAATAGGTGGAACAGGCTGAACAGGTATGAATTCGATGCATGTGATTGTATGCTGCATAGGAAAAACCTACATTTTTGTCTACCAGACTTCAGGGTAGAAGCTTGAAATGAATGTCAGAGCGGTTTTCATTTCTACATGGTGTATATACTGTAAATACATAATTATATATATATATACATATTTCCCATTTTGTTCATTCTGAATGAATAATGATTGATTCTCTTGCACAGCATTCATAGCATTTGCATACCAGGAGAAGGGCTGCTTCGGAATTTCGGATCGCATCAACTGTCTCAGTGTTGAGCTGAGTGCATGAGCAGCTCAAACCAGCAGACCAGAGACCAGGGCGTACTGAGTGTCGAGTTTTGTCGAGTTTCAAAGGGAGTCAGTTCGACCAGTTCGACCAGTTCGACTGTTCTGAGTTGGTCTGAGTTGGTCTGAGTTGGTCTGAGGTAGCAAGGATGGCTCTACTTCAGCTGCAGGCAAGGGAGGCTTCAAGATTGCCGGTGAGCCCTGTGTGTGGTGCGGAGATGGGCACTGTCCTCAGATGGGACACCTGGAGAGATCCTATGAGATACTAAGGAATCAAGGGATCTCATGGAATTGTTATATGGAGGTTTCCTAAGCCAAGGACTTGCACCACGGACTCAGCTGCGAAGTGTGCCCCGTATGACTGGCTGATGAACGGCAAGGGAATTGTCCTGACCTCAATTTGAAACAAATTTGGTTAATATTCCTTTCAATCGATTTCAATGGGTTTCAATTGGTTTCAATTTCAGATATGTTAGTCTGTTAGTGGTGGCAATGTTGCAATTCCATCAGATGCACGAAACTGCGAACAATCATCAGGAATACTCGGCATACCACGTCAGAGCCTCAACTGTGTCACCATTGATTTTACTGGAGTCTGACTCGTTCCACTAGATTTCCTGCATTGTGACGAGGCAGAGGGAAACTACAACGTGGCCACCTGCAAGGTTCAGAGTCTGCGGAATGAACTGAAGTTTTGACACATTGCAAACTGCTTGAAAGTTGTTGACTTGGATGTGCCAAGCCCAATGGCCCAATGGCCATAGAATTTGGGTTCACAGGCCAATGCCGATGCAGTATTCGCGAACTTGGACTGCTTGACATCTGAAGCAACTGGCTGCAACAGCATCCAGGACCTCGTGCAAGAGATTGATAGAGATTGGGGCTTGGAAATCCAACTGGAAAGCTGGTCCTTTTTGCCTTTTCTGCCTCTCTTGCCTTTTTTCTCCAAATTGTGTAAACTCTTAAGCGACGATTTGTCAAAGGACATCCTTTGTCAGAAATTGGCAATCCTTTGCACTTTACACACATTTCACATCTCGTGCAAGACTTCTTTGAAGTGAAGCGCAGTTGCTGTTGACATGAGATTTGCAGTGACTAACGGTCTCAAATGTTCGATGTTTGAACACGTCAGGATGAAGACAAGTGCTTGAAGAGCAAGGATGGTCGTCCATATGAATACATTGCTGGTTTCAAGGCCGAATTCACCTGTGCTCAGATTGTCGCATTTTTTTCCTGCATTTTTTTCCATATTCCTTGGATATCCTTGGATCGGCTCCATGACTTGGCTTTCGGCAGGCAGCAGGTCAGCCTTGCGTCTGGTGCGGCGGAGGGTGCCTCGTCCCGGTGGGAGACAGGATCTTGAGGTCTCGGTCGTGACAAACAACACAACTGGATGCGAAGTCCTTCCACAAAATTTAACGATTTTTTATTGCAGATTGTAGGTGTGATTTTGTGAATTTTGTGAATCCAGAATCAATGCCTGCATATGCGTAAATCACCCTAAATCCCTCCAGAAAGACTCAGCATAGACAAGGCATTTCAGGTATTTCTCGTACCGTAGAAGCAAAAGGATAAGAAAGAACCTGAGGGGCTCTGCCGCAGCTCCATTCAGGAACTGCCACACCGGAAGCACCAACAAATGCGAGCCGTACGATTTTGCCGTGAATGGTGAAGGTCCGGTTACCAGTTGTCCCACTTTGTCTTGGATGCTTCGGTTGAGCAAACATCTCATGATCTACAGACAATCCCATGTTCTTTATCACAGCAGGCCATGCATTTGACACTTTCCACGTCCCAAGCTCAACGGCTGCCATGTACCAGAAGCTCAGAGATCCGCGATCTGACACTGCAATGATTTTGTGCAAGCACCAATCCGCTTAGCATTTGCAATGCCTTGTGCATTCGTTGACTGTCAACTGGCCCAAACATACAAGACACTAAAGAGTTGCCGTAGCTCATATTTCAGTATTAAGATCGAGATGTGGCTTTGACATCCTAGATCATCCTAGTTAGCTTGTCTGATCACGAGTGAGAATCTTAGAGAATCAGCAGTTAGGACAATCATGGACAATGATGAACAATGACAGGATACATAGGATGCAAAAATCTTGAGTCTCTCACTGAGTCTCACTGGCTCCCGGTTGAGCCATGGTGTCGTTTGGTTTGTTGGTTGGTGCTGCCTTGGCTGGAGTCTACAACTGGGCCTCCGGGGTATATTCCTACAATCGCGATGCTTGGATGACAGATATCCAGGTTGAGCAAGCGCATGTCTATCAGGAGGACAACTTGCAAATTCAGCTAAAGGCCATGCAAAGAGAGGAAGTTCGTGATTTGGTCAACTCTGACCTCAATCGAATCAACAATTCACTTTTGGTGGCCACTCTTATCCTCTCACTTGCAGGAGAAATGCTGTTTGAGGGGCAGATCCCAACAGATTGCCCTGCCTTTGTCCTCAATGCTTACATGCTTTGCTTAGGCAGCGCTGTGTTCCACTTGTCTTTTTCCATCCTTTTCGGCATTTGCGCGAGCAGCAAAGCATATCGTCGGGCTTCCAGGTTACTGACTCGCTTCATTCGGCCACAATGGAAAGAGCACTTCCAAAAGATGAGTCGTCGCAAAGCGACGGAAAACACAGCCACCTTTGAGTCCAAACCTTTGAGTCGTATGATGATGCCTCCCTTGGCATCGAGGATGTTTGGAGGTCGTTTGCGGGAGGAATGGAATCAAGCTGATCCAGGGAATGTGGGGAATGCAGGGAATGCAGGGAATGCAGGGCATCCAGGGCGTCCGAAAGGATCTCCAAGTTTCACAGCCACCTGGTCCAACCGCACCGACTCCGAGGGTTTTTTCAGTCCGCAGAGATGTCCTCGGCGCTGGGGTCAGTCGAGATCACTGGGAAGCTATGCTGAGGAATATGACAGAGCTGACTCGGACCTTGAGAAAACCTACGATGCCAAGCCAGGTGATTGGCAATGGCATGTGACTCTTTGGAAAGACACTTCTCAATCCTGGGTGAAATTTTCGAGCTGCATGTTCAAGTGTGTTGCTCGTGGAACCATGAACCTGTTAGAAGCTTGTGGCTATCTTGCAGTGGGAACCCTTTACAGTGGGTACGCAGATGCCTGGGCTTTTTGGGCAATTCAGATTCTATTCACAGTCATCAACATCATGATTGTGCACTTCTTGCTCGACAGTTTTGAACCATCCAACATCAAAAGTGACTGGCTGATTTGGATATTGAGGCGACATCCATTCGTGGTGGCTTGCATCGTCGCTTCTGGTCCCTTGTTCTGTGTGATTGCAGCAGCTACATCATGGGTGATATTCGATCGATTTCTCATTCCACTGTGCTATGGTACTCACACTTTGGTGAATATCTATTTTGTCTCCATGTTCACCACTGATGAGGAAGTTCAGGAGAGACACCATGACTCTGATTCCGAGAACGAGCAGGAAGGGATTCAAGTCGTCGAGGGTCAGGGTTGGGGGCCGTGGGCTGCCCAACCCATTCCAGCTTCACCGCCACGGGCGCATCAAGATTTCCTTCCAGTCCAAATGCTTCGTCAGGGCACCTTGGTGGTAAACTTCTTATGGTCCTGCGCCTTTCTGTGGGCTCTCTACGGTGCTTGGTTTGGGATGGATTTCAAAAACTCCAAAGCTGCGGTGCCAACTTGGCGTGATACTCCACCACTGCTAGAGCTCTCCAGAGAAACCATGGCCTCTCCAAGTCCCTTTTGGAAACCCCATGCTTTGGTTTGCCCGCGGAACCAAGTCTTTGTGGCCGACCGGTACCACGTTTATGAGTTACGTTCCCACAACACGAAAGTGGAAAGATATCCTTGCATGGTCAATGGTACCATTGCTGATATTGCAGCTGCGTGCAATAAGGAGGGCTGTTGGCCAGTGGTTTTGCTGCAAGGAGTGCCTCCTTTGGTTTTAGATTGTTCCACCGGGCGACAAGACCCGCTGTTGCAGACCACGGATGGTGCAGGACGAATCGCTACCAACGCTGATAGTGAGAACAGTGGGATGCTGCAAACCCTTCTTGCCACTATGGGTGACAAGATGATAGTGCAGTATGGATGGTCAGTGGAGAGAGAGGCTTGGGAGCCTTTGTGGGACATCGAGAACACAGGTGGAGTACTGGCTATGGATCTTGTACAGGACAGACTCCTCGTTTTCCACCGTGGGGGCTATTTGCAAGCACAGGATATTGAATCTGGCCGTTTGTGCAGCACTTGGGCATTCGAAAGCTCTGATGCAGTGATTGGTGGAGGTTGTGGGAACAACGACCACTCATCCCTGCTGATCCTTGTGAAGAATGGCCGTGGCACCGATTTGATGCGAGCCAAGCTACCGGCCCTGGATGACTGCACTGGAAGAACCAGCAAAGCGTCCGTGGCTGCGCTTGCTCCAGCGTGAGGTCGCCCTTGGTCGAATGATTCGAATGATTCGAATGTTCTGTGAAGATTTGTGATTTTCCGGTTTTGTTCAAATTTCTATCAGAATTGTTGGAATTTGTGCAACCAGGTGGGCCAGCAGGCAACTCCTGGCTAAAAAGATGGTTGCACCATGCTACCGTCTCAGAATATTCAAGGGGTCAAACAGGAGTCCTGTTTGAGCCTGAGCCACACCTATGGTTATCTAGTTCATCCGATGTCATCCATGTTCATCCTATTTCACCAGGTATGTACCACTTCTTACGGATCCATGATCCGGTAAATCTCACCAGGTGTCTCTGGTTTGGGAGCTTCATCAATGGGCTCATGTGCCTGCCAGGCAGTTCCTACGAGTTCCATGGCATTGGGCATGGAGTGATGGCAGGAAGGAGGTCGGGGGAGTTCTCTTTCCGGCGAAATGGAGGGGAAAGCAACGCGTTGAGAGCAAATGAATCTGCAGGAAAGGATGAATTGTACCCGTACCCTCTAAAAATGAAGGGTCTACAGGGATTTCCCGTGAACCTCCCCTTGAGCCAATTCCGGGGGTTGAGGTCTTCGGTAAAGTTGGTCGTTTTTTTAAATAACTTATATCCTGTTAGCATTCATTTGTTAGTAAGGGCTCAATTGACCATAAAAGCCAGTACGATACTTACATGCACATGTGAAGCATGGTGCCTTTCGCATAATTCTTAACCTAAGGCCTAAAGCCTTGATTTTTCTTGGGGTCCTTTTCACAAGTTACAGTCCTTCGATGGCCTTCGCCAAGTGCCCCTTGCGCAGGATGTGTAGGCCGTGCCTACGGCCGCTGTAGTTTTGCCAATTGTTCATCGCCTGAGCCTGGCTGAAACGCTGAGCCATGCTGACACACAGTTGGACAGCAAAGTCAGACAAAGGGAAGACTAGAAATAGGCTCCAGGCTCCAAAATTCCATCTGAGAATCCAAAGGATTCCAAAGAATGCAGATGGTCTGGGGTTGAAAGGAGTACTGCACGGTTACCAAAGTGTGACTCTTCGGATCTGAAAAGAAAGCGGGAGGAACCCACAAGTCTTCAATGTAATTCTTGAATATTCTTGACGTCTCAAGTTGAAACTATTGCCACTTTCCTGCACCATCGCATGAGGCAGTTGGAACCTACAAGATGGCCTCCTGTGAGGTGATTCTTGCATCTCAGTATGTCACGCTACGGGTGTCATGTTGACTCAGCTTGACTCAGTCACATATGCTTTTGACATCTATTATATAACATACTGTCCGATTTTTTTTTGAAGTTATATCAGCGGAGTCTATCCACTGCTGCAGGCTGGCGCAGTGGCCGTGCATTTCTTGAACAGCGGCTTCTCGGAACACGGCACCTCTCTTCAGGCGTGCACAAGACATGTACCGAATGTAGATCCTGGATGATCCTGGTAGTGCGGATGGATACCGTCAGAGGTCTCCTGCGGCTCTGGCCCAGCTCCAATTTGGTCGAAGGTCAGTCTGAAGCTCAGGATGGGCTAAGCTGGGCTCAGCGATTGACCAAATTGTGAAACCTGATTTTCGACAAGGCCGCACTTGTGGTGAGTGCACCGTGAACGTGCCTAACATCAAGGCCAGGCTATGGAATTTGTCGAATACGTGTTTTGCATTGTTTTGCCATTTTTCTTGAAAATTCTTTTTCTCCTGACAACTTCTGAGCTCTTGTTACTTTTTGTCTCCCTTCTCGTTTTCTGGAATCAGCTCCTGCACTGATGTTGAAGTGTATTGTGACATGTGCTCACATTCCTGTGAGGAGTTCACCTACACATGCAACACCTACTGCAAGAATCAGCCTGGCTGGAGCCCTTAGGGGAGTCTCGAATAGGAGCTGCTCCAGGTCCGAATTATCTTGGAGAATTCTCTACGTGATTCTTCTTAGCATTTGTGCCATGGTCGAAAAGGTTTACTCTCTGCCATCTCTACCCATATCTAAGGACAATCATACCAGCAGTAGGGAATTGCAATGGCCAATATAAGGATGCCCATGGTGGGATGACCAGAATCCAAAAGTACCATGTTTTCACCATGGCATCAGTAGAATGATATCCCTTTGGTGACCTAGGTTCGCCCCAGTGCATCAGCGCATCCATTGCATACCATCCAAGCTCCTGCGATGTCAAGTATCGAGCTCAGCTGTAGTATCTGAAGTGCTGATTGTGGATTCTCTCTGTACGCATAGGCTGGAGAGGTCATAGGATACGTGTCTTTTTGTGTTTAGGGTTCTAAAGCATTGCTGTGGAGAGACCTCATTCAAAAAGATAGAGCCGCCAACCGCTCTTTTGGCTCCTACCGTGATAAATGACACATAGAGAATGATTTGTACGAATTGCATATTCAACATACCAAGGATGGGGGCATCTTGCGACTACAAGTTTAGTGATGCGTGGAAGCTTACGAAACTTGCTGCTTTCAATCCCGTTGTCTTCACAATTTGTTGCTCGCAGATGACTGCTTTTGACTTGTAACGAAAACTACCTTGCACTTGCCATTTTCATGTATTTCCTGCTTCAGGATCAGGATGCTCTTTGCCAATGCGACAAGGCCAGCTTGGGAGAAATCATGAGAAATCAGAAGATTGTACAGAACGCTCAGTAATGCTCAGTACCTGTTGAAAGTGCTTCGCACAGGCATTGACAGTGGATGTAATTGGACCTGTGAATTGCTGAGTGAATGTGGGAAACTTTTGAGACCCTTTTCTGAGCGAAGGTTTTGTATCCGCATCAAAAGGTTCAAGCCCTGTTGGACCCTGAGATTCACTGAGGCTTTCAACTTTGTCATGGCCTCTGCAATATGACATTGAAGTACAGTAAGTACAGTATATTGAATAGGACGAAATATGACCAAATATGACGAAGACGGCCACCAGGTATGCCCAGTGTGGTGGCAAAGAGTGGAAGGGCCGCACCGGCTGTGAGGCATCTTCACCTGGAACTGTCTTTCCGTTCCAACACCGTTCCAACACTGAAACAAAGACTGAGAAACTTAGACTGAACCAAGTGACTCAAGTGACTTCAAATCTGAAGACTTGAATCAACCTCTCAACATTTTCTCAACCAAGTCGCAGTGGCGAAGGTGATGTCCAAGTCTGTCTGTGCAGTCTTTCCACATGTCACTTTGGAAGGCTGGTGCAGTGTGCAACGTACCCTTCTCAGATTTCTCAGTGAGCCGTGATGTGCTGTGATGCAGTGAGGCGTGTGAGATGCTCTGATGGTCTTCAAGTAATGGCATCATGGTACTAAGATTGTGGACGAGTGGTACTCCCAGTGCGTGCCAGCATTGGCAGCTTGCACCTGAGATTTCAAGATATTTCAAGCGAGTGCTCGGTTCATGCCAATTCAAGGCAAATAAAGTGCCCTTGTGCCACTTAGGAACTTTGACTGTTTCTCCAGCTTGGAGCGTTGCATTTTCACTTTGAATCAGGCTCAGCCTGGCATCAAGTTCACGAGCGGAGAAGCAGAGCTGGTTGGAGCCTTTTACAGACACAGTTTCCAGACAGCAAAACTCCTGAGGCTGCCGTATCTTTTCTGAGGCAGCAGCAAGCGCTCCCATTGGTGGCGAGGAGCACTCAGCAACCGGAGTGATGTGTTTGAGTCAGTCTGAGCATTTATTTTCCCAACACTGCGTGGCAACAGGGATGCTTTTTTCTCGTTTTATCTTGATCCATGCCGCGGAGGAGGACCTCGGTGCGGCAGCGCCAGTCCTCGGCGCAACCGCAGTGGCCGGAGTGGCCGGAGTGGCTGGGGCTGCTGGAGCTGCTGCCGGTGAAGTGCTGGATGCAGCATGCTCCGCTCACCCGCAGTGTGCGGATTTGAAGCCGATGCCTCAGTGATATCTTTCGACACTCCCTGCTTTCTTGCAGGGTCCTTTCGAGCCGTGATGCACCCTTCCTCCACTACACTGCTATGTGATTCTTTTCCGGGCATCATTTCTTGGAAGTTTATTCTTGGTATTGAAGGTTGTCTGGCAACTGCTGCCCAAATGATGATGCGGCCTGTCTCCCAAACTGCTCCAGCTTCCCACCTGTGTCAAGATACGCTAGTCACGGCTAGTCTTACCAGTCTTGCTATTGGAGTTTTGTTGTTCCAAGGTCGTCCTTGGCTGCTGCAAGAACTTTGATCCTGTCAATTTCTCAGACTTCTTTCAGGGCGTGGCTCCTTTGTGCTGAACGATGCAGAACGCACGTTGCCAAAGCCCGCTGGTTACATTTTTGTTCAGTCGGTCTGATGGGTTCTAGCGTCATCCAGTGCAAGGCTGCTGTCAAGGCAGTGCCAACCGAGCCACCAGTTGGGCCCTTTGTGTCAGATGAATTGAGCAGTGTCCACGATGATACATGAGTGAACTGATATATATCAACATGTGGGACACCATTCGCTCAAGAGCAGGTGATTGCCACACTTGCCCCGTTGGACTTGGCAACACCTGCTCCACCTGCAGGGCTCTCAGACCTCAAAATAGGGCCGAAGGCTTTGCCGAAGGCTTTGCCATGGCTACTGTTTGCTTCAGAAGTCTGAAGACAGGTTGGACGTTCAGACGAACCGATTAGAGACGTTTAGCCTAGCAATGTTTTGACGAACTGTTTAGACAATCTGACTGTACGTATGGCCGCATGGCAACTGTGCCTATCGCGAGGACCAAAGTTACTGGAGGAATCAGACCTCCCGGCCAACTCAGGCAGAGATAAATTCGATAAATCCGGTCAGCTGAACACTGGCATATGGAACCATGGCAGCCATGTGCACCATCAAATATGCACCATGACACATCAAGCAACATCTAATAGAAATGACAGGCGGAACTGTCATGTCTTCCAGCAGAGCCGAAAGGTTGCAGCTCCTTGGCCGCTGTTTTTTGATGTCGCTGGCCGTCTGATGTTGAATTTCCTAGCATTTCTGTTTGATTTGCACGATATCTTTATGAGATTCTATTGCTTCATTTGATTTTGCTGTTATCTTATGAGGTTTTCGCACTTTATGCCTCAGCACTAAACAAGCTGAGGTGCCATCACGCACAAGCTGATGTGTCTCAGTGATGTGCTCAACCAGCTGAATGAAACTGCAAGTTGCCCCAAGGTGGGACTCAGATTGAAATCACAGCCACGTGCTGTTTTCAGGTCGAGTGGATGGCCGCACTGGATACACTGTCCACGGCCTCAACGTTGGCGGAGAGCCATGCGTTTGGTGCGGCGGAGGGTCTGAGACCTACATGTCACACTTCCAGGACGTGAAGAACATGTTTTGCTCTCTCCATCTCTTTCATTCTCTTTCCATAGTTTTCCAGTATCCTTACAGTATCCTTTGTGCTTGCTGATATGATGCTGATATGTGCACACTGTCCAACCTGTAAACTCATTTACCCTGTGGACAATGGCTTGGGTTTTGCCAGACTCCCAAGGTTACTCTTTATCAAACGACAAAACGAACAAAACCCCATACTCTCCGATAGCATCCGATAGCATCCGTGTCCGGCCTGTCACTGCGCTCATCCAGGCCTTGCACTGACTTCAGCAGTGCTGTTTGCGAGCCTTATGACTGGCTGGTCCACGGCAGTGGAAAGGCCACATTCGTTTGCAGATGCAGCGACACTTGAATTCATCACACTTGATACACCATTTTAATCCTTTTTGTGCATTTGACACTATTGTGATGAAACAAAACAAACGTTGACACGGTTCAGCTTTGGCTGATTTTTCTTTCCGTCAGGCTTTTGCGTCTGTGCTCGTCCGCACCTCAAAGTAACCAAGATGGGCACAGAACGACAAGGTGCGACAAGGGCAAAGGGCAATGAAGACATGCTGTGACCAAGGCACCTCACAGTCTGACGATTGCCAGGTGCCATGCTCCTCGGTTTACCTAAGACACCTCACAGTATCACTGTTGACAGTACCTTGATATCCTTGATTTTGTTTTTCTTCTACTTGAAAGAAAACTACATATGAGGAATATCACAGTGACAGTGATATTTTTTCGAGCATATGTACAAGAAAGTGCAAAGGTCATATCATAAGCAGCCGAGGAGAGCAAGAACTCTGTGTTCTCTGACGATCAAGTCTCTTGCTTGTCCGCATCAGAAGTTGGCTGCAACTCAATTAGGGTGCGCCCAGCGGCCATTGGTTTGCAGCTTTGTTTTTGAAGCCTACCCATCCAACACTGTCCAACACGGTGAATTGCAGCCTGGCAGGACAAAAATGAGTGCTTAAGCAGCAAGGATGGACGCCCATACTCTCAAGTGGCTGGCTTCAAGGTGGTCCCAAACACTGTTTACTCTTTTTAAAGAACTGATCAACATACTTGACACACACTTGACACTGGTTGTTGGGCCCTGTTGGTGGCACTCTTGACTTTGACGCTTTTGCGCTGCAGACCAACAACCAGCCTTGTGTGTGGTGCAGTGGTCTGTCACAGCCCCAGACTGCAATACCGCCCCACTTTGGTTACTCGGTCTACTGGCCCACAAAGGACCTGCCACTCCAACAATGACAACATGTGTGAGCCGTTCGACTTCGTCATGAATGGAGCAGGACACACATTACAAATCCAATGTAGCTTGATGGATAGACTATTTGGTTCCGCACATTTTACAATTCTCGAAACTCATAGGTGCACCTACTGGTATTGTTGGCATTGAAACCTCGTTCGCACTCAAGCCCACTTGGAGGACACGCATTTGGCAGCAACACAGCGGCCCTGAACACGTACATGGTGCCTGAGTGCCAGGCCTGGAGTGATCTGGTTAGACCGGGGTTTGTTTGGATTCAGTGGAAGCTCTGCCATGCGGCCATGCCATGCGGCCACCACCAGGATGGCAGACTCATTCGCAAGCGCTACGGCAGCGCTGCCTTTGACCGGGGTCTCCCCAAGACGGTCTAGGACTTGGTGTTGGCGCATGCACCAACAGACCAATTGGATCCAATTGGCATTGTCGATTTCTTCGATTTCTTGCCTGACTCATCACGAAAGTGAGCCCTAGCTGGAGTTTCTTCTCGGGTTAGCATTCTTCTAAATCATTCTAAGTCCATCAGATATCTCGTAGTATTTCGTTATGTCTTGAGAGCAGCTTGAGCAGCTTGCCTTGTGAAGCGCCTTCCGTCGAAGGTGAAATGTGGTGGGACTGAGACCACCTGGAACGGCATCAGCTTGAAACCCAGATGTGAGGGCGACGCCGCGGCAACCACCTCTTCCCCCTTGCTGCTGCTATGGCAGCGGTTCACAGCTGATGGCCACTCTGAGGTAAAGTGTGTGCAAATTGCGACGTCACCATTCCAAATATCAACGTCAGATACCCAGGACCAAAAAGGATTGCTCTCTGCTGGCTTTGAGAGTCCCAGAAAGTTGGTTATAGACTTATAGAATCTTATAGATGATTCAGGTGTTCTTTCTATATCTTTCTACCAGAAATTGGCAGATCTATTTCACAGATCTTATGAGTGTTGTCCTCCTTCCTTTTCAGGCCACCTATGGCACTTGCGAGAAGTACTGTGCATCACAAGGCGAAGAAGTACAGAATCTGAGGGAAAACCGCCCAAGGTTCTAAATTTTCCGGGGCACTTCTAGGGTGCTATATCGCTGTCCCTGAGGCAGTTGTCAATAAATTTCCGTCGCGAGAAGCACATGGCAGCACTGCATGATCAAAGGCAACATTTCAGATTGCAGGAAACTGACGGTCCAGCTAAAACTGCAAAATCCATCAAATGCATTTTCAACTCAAATGCCAGAGATTTTACCGTTTAATTTTAGTGGTTTTGTTCAATTGTGTTTTCCACACCGAGCACGTGTTTATTTTTTCACTGTGTCTGTGGGCATCAAAATGACTCTTGGAGATTTGCAAAACAGGGGCCCGACAGAAGCTGAGACGGTAGGGACGTTTTTCAATAGGTTCAAATGTCTAGGTGACAGGACCGACTTAGGCCCAGGGACCAAAAACATACAAGGAGGGAAATGACGCTAAGGGCTGGTAGTGCAGTTCCCCGTCATGATCCACATTGCTTCTTTGTCAAAACATGTCAAAACCCTTTCGAGATAATCCGATCTGAAGGTGGCAGGGGATGCGCTTCAGCAGCTCTGGCATACACGCATTCCTGCTCAGTTCAGGCTGTGGAGTATCTCTGGCATGTTTTGGAAAACGTTTTGCTCTGTTTTGCTCTGGGTTCTTTTCAGCTTTTTTGCCTGCAGAGAATTGCAGGGAGAAGTATTGTATATATATATATATTTGTTTCAGTTTTGCGCGTTTTGCCAGTTACTTGCTCGCCTGCACTACGCCCTTCGACGAGGGGGAGGCTGCTCGTTGTAGGTGCCAAGGTGGACAGGCGGGGTCTTGTCACCACTGCCAATTTGTGGAATTTGTGGACATGGACATGGAAGAAACAGACCTTTCCTGGTCATGGGCAAGTCTCTACACATCACGTCACATACCGCTGAGCTCCTTGCACGCTTGACCTTCAGTCAAAGCCCTGTTTGTGTCTGTTGAAGGTAGCGGCAGCGGCTGAGCAGGCAGCGGAAGAGTTGCCATTGACGCCGTGATGGGCTCAGCTGCACAGAAGACGAGCAGAGAGAGCAGAAACTGAAGAAATCTGAAAGAAGTGAAGCAATCTCTCCATTTCCTGAAGGTACTCCCAGTGTGGTGGCGAGGGCTGGACCGGCCAGACCAAGTGCCAGGACGGCTGGGTATGGTGGAGCAATGCTGCATGTTTTTTCTTGACAAGAACTGCGAGTCTATAGGTTTTGTGATTGGTCGACTGGGAAGATCTTGGGTGCTTGTGAGTGCAGGTTTTCAACACCTGTGCAGTTCCTTGAATGCAACCGTGTGACTCCTTTGCTTCTTTGGGCAAGTTGTTACAGGTACCTCAGTGTGTCCTTTAGCCTCTGCATTTTCTGAGGTGGTCAACAAATGGTACAGCCAATGCCTTCCAGGAGTTCTTGTCTGGCATGTTTGCTACAAGGAACATCCTCTCAGATTCAGCCAATTCCAAGCATTGCCATTGGTGTATCATGATGTATCATGGACAAGACACCAATGCGGACAGTATACCTGATACGAATGGTCCCAACCTGCCAGGGTCTGGCGAATCCAGACCAGGCTGCTGAGGCAGCAAGCCAAGCAGCTCAGGCGACACTTCTTTGTATTTCGATCTTTCTGGGATTCCATGCCATTCGGCCAATTCGGTCTTGTCTGTGGGAATTCTGCGGGCTATTCGAAAGAAGTCTGGGGGTTTAATCCCTGCAGGTTGCAGGAAAGACACTGCAAGAGCAGGCCACCTTTGTAGAATTCTCGCTGCATTTGGACCTGACGCTTGAACATCTTCAAATCTGCAGAGTTGTAGTGTCACTAAAGCGTCACCAAAGTCCTGAAGCTATTTCCGCAGTTTCCTCTGCTGTTCAGGCAACCTATGCTGGACAAGCAGCCTCCGAGGCTGCTAAGGTGGCAGGTTTGGCACCAGCCACTCAGGCTCCAGCATTGCCAGCAGGGGATGATGCGGATGGCCAAAGATCTCGTGGAAACTTTGAAGATGTATCACTGTATATCACTGTATCACGTTTTTACGTTTGCAATGGATAGGCAACTCGTGCCTATGTTGGAGCAGCCGGTACAGCTGACGAGGGCGGACTGGCTGAGGATGAGGCAGGGTTCATGTGGTGTTTTCTTTTCAAGTCTTGAACAAGTACGAACAAATGCCAGAGACGAGGAAAACATACATTCTGAACGGTGATACCTGATCCATCTTGATGCAAACTGCAGTTTGAACTTGTCTTGGAGGCAAACGCTGCCGGCGTGGCAGCTGTGAAGGATGCTCTTCAGGATGCTGGCGTAGCAAGTGACAAGGCAGACATATGACTTGGGCTGGCCGAAGAGTTCTGAAAGAGGTCGCGCAAGTTCTAAGATGTTTCAAGATGCTCCAAGTCATCCAAATTCTTTTTGAGTTTCTGTTCAGTTCATCCGAAATTTCTGGGTTTGCGCAGGTTGATGACATGACCGATCAGGCCGGAGACAACTAGCCGCCAAGTTGCGTGTAGACAACGTAGATTTGGCAGCCCAGCTGGTACTCAGCTGATGTACCAGGCAGTCGCTGAAGGAAAGGCTGGGCAATATCGACCATGATCAAAGAGAGACTTTGGTCGGTTATTTTGTAGTCCTCAGTCAGCAATGGAGTATGCAGAGTGTGCAAGCTTCAAAATCCCACTGGCAGATCATTGTCTTTGGCCATGAGCATGGTACTCAGTCAAATACCAGGCACTTCTTGACCAAAAGGTTTGATACGTGGCTTCTCAGTTTGCCCTACAATTTTCTGTTGCCGCCCCTGCCTGTCTGTGCCCCGAGGCAGAATCCAAAGTCTGCTCCCTACATTGCTGGGGAGGCAGCCTTCCACCAAGCCCACGATGCTGGCCTTTCCAAGGAGGAGTGCCATGTCTGCCATGTCTGCCATGTCTGCCATGTCTGCCATGGGAAGCGAATGGGTCGACACAATTCACGTGGGACAAGGTAAGGTCCAATGAGTTGTCACAAGGAGAAATGCCAGAAGGCATATGCAGCAGCGTGGAAGACAGCCAAGGCACACGCTTGCAGGATGTTGCAAGTCGAGTTGTAGAAGTGCACTCCCCTTCTCAAGCATTTGAGAGTTTCATTCTCCTTGCAACATAATAGACCACATAATATGTCATGAATTGTCATGACATGCTGTTCCATGATGTTCCATGATGTTCCATGGGTTGTCCTTCTCCTTTTGCTTGTTCTCCGTGAGGCCAATGGCAAGGTGGGTGAGCAGATCACCGACGTGGCCGCGGACGTCATGGTGAAGCTTGCCACGAAGATCGGCATGACGCCCGAGGAGCAGGTGAAGTGCTCCGTGGAGGCCGCCAAGGCCTGGCCCATGTGAAGCCGAAGCCATTCGGCCATGGGTGAAAGACTTAGAAAGAAAGATGCACCTTTTTAGAACCTATCCAGGACTTATCTATCTTATCCAAATTATTAGTGTTCAATCATAGCTAATCACCAGCTTTTTCAAACTCATCCATGGATTTTAGGACATCATGGTAAAATTATGGCAACGCGCTCAAATCTGTCGTGGTCCGAACTCTGTGCCAGTGTTGGACTGGGGATTGGATGGTTGTGGAACAGTACCGCCAAAAATGGGTCCATTTAACCATGTAGCGACATGGATAAAAATGTCTTGAGAACGGATTTGGACATATTTGAATATATTTAAACAAAATCAACACTATATTACTATATCAGTTTAATTTCCTCCAGGAAATTCCATGGGTGGTTGGAATTTCCCGCTCTTGTGGTGAGTGTTTGGCAGGTGGTGACCAAGGACTCTGGCGGCTTCTCTGATGACATCGCATCTTCCATGCACCATGCTGGCACCGTTGTAGCGGTGGACGCTGGCATGCCAGCAGCACAGGCCTGCATCGAAACTTGAATGAGATCAAGAACATTCAAAACTCAAAACGAACGTTCCACTGAAACTCTCTGAGTGGATGATTTTGGATGACTTTGGATGTTTTTGGATGCATCCAAAGGGTGGCGTGGCCAATATTTGTAGCCATCGCAGGATTTGGCAGGGCCCCCATGGCCATGGTAGTGTATTTTGGGCTAGTGCCTTTTGAAGATTTGGTGATTTGCCAATTACATGAAAGACTTCAAATCTATGAAGGAATCGAGAGCTTCTAGCAGCGGATGGCCTTCCAAAGGAAGGCATTGTATGGTGTGTTCTGCTGCCGACAGGTTGACTCAACTGTCTCAGCTGCCTTGGAGGACATTGCATCTTGATGCATCTTGATGCATCTGGTGTTTTTTTAGCCATTGCTTTAGCATAGCCTTCCAGGCCTTCCATTAAAATAATCCTGCCAGGATGTTGAGACTGAACATGGTGACAAGATCGATGCAGCCAAGATGAACGAAATTATGAGCAAGTGCCTGGCAGCTGGCCAGGCGGAAGCCACTGTGGCGCACTGCCAGTTCCCCTGCAGAATCCACCAAGGATCTGATGACATGAATCACATGGGTTTGTCTGGAAATTGAGGTAATCCACCAAAATGGCGCAATATGCAAAATATGGCAAAATGATAATCAACCACTGAAACTTGGGTGATAGCTCTGAACCCTTTGAAAAGCGACAGGCAGCAGGCGAAAAGGCAGCTGAGAGCGCGGCAATTGAAGCCACCAACGTCGGAAAAGCGCTGGGAATGTCTGGTGTGGACACTGCGCAGGCTGCAAGGAGAGCGCCGCTGTCATTGGACAATGTAATTCGTTCGCCAAGTTGCGACTTGTGCAGGAAGTGTGCCTATGAAGCTGCCATTGCTTCTGGTCGAAGCCCTGTGGAGGCAAGTGCTTCTCGTTTTTCTCCAGTGGCTTTGGCGGATGGACACCATCCAAGATTCACGACTACTCACGTGATTCATTGAAAACATACGTATACTCCATGTTCTTTGACGTCTTTGAGCTGTTTGTTGTTGGGCAAGTCTTTGCCTGTCCGTGAAGTCATTGAGTTTTTTTAGTTTTTTGAGTCTGCCTTTGAGACTGCATCTCTTGATTCCGAATGGAAAAGTCGGAAAGGTGCACCACACAAGTCCAGCTTCACTGGTGAATACCCTGGATATCCCTGGATAAGATCAGCAAAAGAGCACGGAACAAACATGGCTTGGAAGAAAACGGAGATCGATGTGCTTCAAGTCTGGAGCAGGCTGTATAAGCTACAACCCGATAGGCTGATAGGTATGTTGGCTCCATCAGCTCAACTAGAAGAGTGACACTTAGGATGGTTAAAAACTAAAAACCCAAATAGGAGAAAAACGTTGGGCTATTCGAGAAAGCAAGCTCAAAATGTTAAAGTACTTGTACCGAATCGCTTCCAACAATCACAATGAATTCAATGAAGTATCGTCGGGAATGCGAATAAGAATTACGGTTGAAGAGGATGTTTAGTGCACCCACTTTGAATTTCATCGCGCATTTCACAATGTTTGAGTCTGTCCAGCACTGAACCGGAGACCTTTCCAGGCAACTGCCGCTGCCGAAGCCACCCGATCCATGGCACGGGCCCTCTGGGGAGATCTTAGACAGCAGGGATACAATTGCTATTTCAATATTTCGTTTCTACGGCAGCAACAGACAGCGACCATATTACAATGACTCGTAAACATTTACATGTTACAACTGTTCGCCTATGCTCAGGTCCCATCCGTGGTGACCAGTCCCTCTGATGGTGACGCCATCAAGCCAGACACCTTGCAAAACATTGGTGGGGGACCTCGGCGTTGCAGGGGTCATTCCGCTGGTCGCTGTGCCATGCGCACCATTAGGCAAGAACTGCTGGCTTCCGTGTGGCAAAGCGTTCGGAGTCTCAGAAGTGGAGGGATGCGGATTCGGATAGGGTAGCATCTGCAGAACAAGAGCGCTGTTTCCACGGTTCGTCTCGGTTGGGGGTCACTAAATATGGCAAGGTAGCTGGTCAATGCAACTCAGTTTGAACTGGCTGACGTGAAATGATGACTCCTTTGACTCACCCACTGGAGATCCTTGGGACCGATGTATTGGATGCATTGGATGTGGATGTTTTGGTTGCTGAGTTCTGGGCTCTGTGCCTTCTGCGGCCTGGGCAATGCGTGCTGCCGTGCGTGGGGACCTGAGCCGAAGGTCTTGAGAGTCTGTGCATCGCTGGCCCAATAGTAGCTGTTTTCCATGGTTACCCCCATGTTTATGTTGATGTTTCTGTTTCAATGCCAAGCTGATCAGGCTAGTTAACGTCAACTGAGTCACTTTTGGCTGCTTCAAAGGTTTGCATTGCGTATGAAGTGGAGTGCAGTGTGACAACTCTTCCTCAGGGACGAGCCGAACGCTCCAAAAGCATGCCAGGGCGCCAGTGCCTCAAATATCTTGTCATATCTCACAGACAAAATCGAAGGAAGGCAACACATCAGGCTCTAGGATCAATAATCGACAACTTATATCAGTATATATATATATATGTATAGCAGTATAATTATAATGAATAACAACATTTAAAAAACACCAATTGGTCACATGTTTCCGCCGAGGTTGTTGTGAGCACTTGGCACCACTCCTGTGTGAAGCCGGTCGACCCAACATCTGTCGTAGCCCGAGGCATCTCTAAGGATTCAACTCAGTCACATTTGAATTTGAGACTCAGTCGACATGCATTTTGATGCATTTTGTGCATTTTGAAGACGACCGATAGGCATTGACACAGATTGAGTCAGCAGTAGCTCCATGGCAATGGCCTCTTAGGATGCTGACGACCTTTCCCGTGGTGTGGAGAGTGCGATGATTTACGCCGAAGCCAGGGCCAAGGGTGACGAAATGGCTGATGCCGCCAAGTCGGCGGGAAAGAGCGTGGACGATCAGGTTGCTGCCGCTGCTGAGGGAGCAATGGACAGCATGAATGCCGAACACGCGAAGGTCTCGGATGTGGTCAGTGCCGCCTACAAATCTGCGAAGGAAACTGGTCTGGAAGAGGGCCTGACTGAACCTGCTGCACAGACAGCAGCCATCGATGCCATCAAGGACGAGTTGCACAAGTCTGGCATGTCAAGTGCAGAGGTGTGGAACAGTTCTTGATTCTTCTACAGAATGAGTAGACTAGACTTGTATGTAATTATATAACGAATTATGTCGACCACTTTCCGAGGGTTTTTTTCATTTTGTTCTCCCAGTTGATATTTTGAGAATTTTGAGATGAATCCTGCCGGTCCTGCTGTCCACAACCCCCTTTCTGTTACTGTAATAGCCGCTTGACAACAACCACAGGGATGGAGAGATCTATGGGAAGATGGTTCTTTTTCAGAGAGCATTTGAGAGTTCCGCCTGTTGCAGGCTGCAACAATCTCAGCAAGTGCTGCCACGGTCTCCAGTGCAGTTGTGGTGGCTCCCACGGTCGATGGCTCAGTGCTTTGGTTTCCGGCCTACCGGCCTAATTACTCTGTTGGTCCTTGTAAAACGATCTTCATGCTCCAACTTCCACCCGAGGTCAACATCAATGGAGGCGGATCTGGAAAGACGGGCTCTACCGCCGTTTCTGCCGCTGTTCCACCTGTGGTCACAAAACCAGAGGAGACCACTGCAACGGTTGCCCCTGTTGGCACACCAGAGCCAGCTGCTACCCTTGCGCCTGTCACAACCGCTGAGCCAGTTGAAGTCACTGAAGCACCAGTTCCCACCGTGGAACCGACTGAAACAGTGGCACCAGTTGCAACGGTTGCACCGGCCGCGACCCTTGCGCCAGCCGCGACCCTTGCGCCAGCCGCGACCCTTGCGCCAGCCGCGACCCTTGCACCAGCAGCAACCATTGCACCAGCAACGACCGTTGCACCAAGTGAAACCGCAGATCTGACGACCATGGCTCCAGTGGCACTTGTACCAACCTCGGTCTTTGTCGAACACTTGCTGCAAGATGTGCAACGCTGCAAGAGCATTGCAGAAGCTTCAACTCACCCAAAAGGAATCCAAAACAAGTGCGCCAAGGCTACATTACCTCCGGTAGCACTGGAGAAGGACAGCATTGCTGCTTCAGTCAGAAACCCTGCACCAGCTGTTGAAGTGAGTCGTTGCAGGTGAGTCGTACAGGTGAGATCGGCACCGTTGCGAAGGGTGTGGTGCTCTTAGCATCTCTTGGCATGAAGTGACTGCGGTAGTAGCAACATATATCAAGATGAACTGATCCTGAAGCTTCATGAAACTCCTGGGGCTGAGGAATCTACGCCGGGTACGCTTCCAAGCGTTTCTGAAATGTCCGATGCGGTCATGGCCCTGGTGTCCATCGATATTTTCAGTTAAAGCCTTTGGTGCGACGTGTTTCTCCAGGTTCAAGTGGGAATTGATGCAGCAGATCTGAAGAAAAAGGATGGTGCTGATGTCGACACTCAGGCCATGCCTGTTGTGTCTGGCTGTTGTGCTAACGTTGTGCTGTGATACATTGATCACCTATGATCACCTTATGTCAGTGTGCGGTTGATTTGACTTGATTGGCAGGCGCTGGTTGCAGCTGGTACCAGTGGATCTTATGTCCAGTCCTCACTTTCGGAGCTGAGGAATTCCCTTCTGTAATTCATGACAGAATAATCATGAATAATCATGAATAATCTACATCTAATCTACACTAATCTCTTGATCTATCTGTTGATTTGATACATTTCAATCCATGACATCTTTGCAACCGCGAATTTCCGAGGCAGCAGCTGACGGATACGCGAAAGTTGCTGCAGACGATGAAGCTACAGAGGCCCCGGCCGCAGAAAGGGGCTGTTGGAGGCGGTCGAAGGCGGTTGGAGCCGTTGGATCTTGGACAATTCTTGGACAATGCTTGGCACGTAGCAATCATAGCAGCTGCAGGTGGCCAAATATATCTTCATGCGATCCGGAAAGTCTGCTGAAGAGGCTCCAAGAAGCTCCAAGAAGCGTGTCAGATATGGACCACTACTTTCATTTGTATGAACTATATAGATTTGAATTCATTATTGATTCATCCAGATTTGTTTGCGCTGCGAGCACTGCAAGTGCTCGTTGCGGTAAAGGCATCTGCCCTGGCTTTGAAGACTTCTGCGCCTGCGGCCGAGTCACAACCCTCACAGTATCGCAGCTTTTGTGGCCGTTCAGTCGATGTCACCAGTGAAATCCACAGTTCTTGTATGACCTTGTACTCAGATTGTACTCTATTGATTTATATTGACCTTTGAAGATGTAAAATGGAGCTCCTGCTGATATTGCAGTCTAAGATGAAAGCAAGTGGCATAAGTTATGTGGGAACATGGAGCGTCCGCAAAAAAATGGAACAGGCATTGTGATAAACCGCACGGATCCATTTCAAGCCTCTGCAGGTACATCAAAAATGCACAAAAAGGACATTTTGTGAAAGTAGCTACCCAGTACAGTAGCTTCAGTAAGCCTCGAAACCTTTGGATATTTTAAACCACTGGTCCTCTGTGACAAGCATTCCATGAAAGGGCAACCCAGCTGAAGCCAGTATTGTACAAGAAACGGACCAGCAAATAACAAAACAGCGACCTTTGCTATGGCATCAACCTCTATTTTTGGTGATGTCTTCTGGCCTTTGAAGGATCTCAAACATTAGCCGTTTGATGAAAACAACGTCCACACAAGAAGGCGATGAAGGCGGTAGGTTCCTATGCATGGGAGTATGACAAGCGGAACATGATATGACAATATGATATATGTATACACTGTATGAATATATTATATATCTATGGTTTTGGAAGCCTCTGACAGTCTGGAGCCTTCAAAGATGGATAAGCACAAGACTCACTACTGTACAGTTATGCGGTTATGCGCAAGCGAAACCATTAGTTTCCTTTCCGTACGGTTGTGGCACGGCATCAAAGATTCTCGGATATTGAAACTCGTAGTTCCAGGTGATATTGGTGTGACTTGTGCCTTTCCGGGCATTTCACTTTGCCTAGCTTTCTGTCCAACCAGGTGATGAGGTGTTACAATGTGTCACATAGGAATCAGATGTAATAAGTTATATAATAAGACTGATCTCACCTGGTTACGGTTGTGACTTTGAACTTCTGATCACCCAGGCAAGCAAAGGCTGATCAAGGTGGTGAGTTTGCTGCGGCCTGAGATCATCGTGCCGAATCTGCGCTACATCTTGAGATCTTGCTGAATGGATTGCCCAGCGGTCCTGGATTGAGGTCGCGCCAGGCTTGCTCCAGAGGCATGGATTCTCTGTGCCGCTCCGAGAGATTTCTGCCTTGGGATGCAGAAATTACAAAAACGACAGAAACGCAATGGATTTTTTGCCTTTCAAATCAAACCAAACATCAAACGAATCTACTGACAGAGACCTTTCAAGGGATGAAGGGTAAAATTGTTTCATGGAAAAGTATGCCCAAAATGTGTGCTTTCCCACTTTCCCACTGTTCATCCTAGAATTGCATGGTTAGCCTGCTAATTCTTTCTGCACTGCTTGGGATCCTCCTATTCTGATTTTCCGAATTCAGTGTGAGAGTGACATTTGCAACCCCAAGGATTGCTGGGAACCGTGTGGAAAGAAAGCTGGTTATTGTCCAGAATACTGCGGAACGGGAAATGCATGTTTGATCCTCAGATGAGCAGATCTTCAAATACTCCAGCACACGCAGCTTTTTCCTGCAAGGACCAGAATTTATTTGCAGCACACGGTAATCAGCAGAAACCGTCAGACCCAACTAGGCTGCCGAAAGACTGGTGATATTGTTGTCCCACGCGAGTGTAAAGGCGTCTGAAGCTTAGTGTTTGTGTCTCGGCGAAAACAATCAATGTGTTAATATTTGGAGATTATTCCGAATATATTCCATATTTGTATTCCAATTCCAATATTTCCTAAACTCTTCCAAGGGAAGTTCCAGACCTCTCTCTGGAATCCCACAAGGTTGCTTCAGCTATCTCCAAATCAGTTGACGCTTCAAGTTGCAGCATTCAAGTCTCAGAGCGGTGCAATGAGGTCTACGATTTCTACACTCCCCACTACGAGTGTGTCAAGCCAACTGTATCACTCTGAGTTATGCAGATGTTGAGAAGTCTTGTTCAACTCGTGTCGGTAGGCTTTCTGTGGCTGTCTGTCAATGTTCAGCACATCCGAGAAAAACTTGGAGTTTGATGGTACAAATATGTACAAATTATTTAATGGGATTCAATGCCCACATGTGGGATCAGGCAAATCCTGCGACTCAAGTGAACATCCAAATACGATAAAACATGAACAGACTAGTTTCTTTGGGGATCTTCATGTTCCAGTTGTTGGTGACTTTAAGGTTTGACCCAGATCCATTCACCGCTTGCGTCCACTTGCAATTCTAGAGTTCTAGAATCTTCTAGAGGTAACAATGACAATGATGTACCATTTCTAATGTTAAATAAACATTCAGCAGGTTGAACCAGGTCGCAGTTGCCGCTGAGTCTTGAGGCTGTTTACATTCCGGCCTATGAGAAGGCAGCTGGTGAGGCCTGGAGATCTTGGGTCAGAAATGGCTGACATGGTCAGAAAATGCTGGTCGTTCTATGTCGTTCTTTCTAGTAAAGTCACACAGATTTTGCTTAAAAGTCTTAGTGATCTTAGTTTATCAAACTGAGTTGAGTTTTGTGGACAGCGGTGGCTCTTGATTCTGAAGGCCGCTTATGGAGAAGTATCTACAGGTGACGAGGAGACATCAACTCCAACTGAGGCAACACGTGCGACAGTTTGGCAACGCGGGTGCTGTGCCTTCATTCTTTTCTTCTAATAATCTTCGGGCGGCACCTGTCTATACGCTTCCACATGACACTGCCTTTCTTGCTCTACTTTCTTTTGGCGACACTCACACATTCTGGCCTGGTTTACAGTGGAGGCACCTGGCCTTTTCGGCACTGGTTCCTACATTGCGGCCGGGCACTTCTATCAGATGCCTACAATAGCATAGAGCTGGAATGGCCAACAACAGCGGACGGCTTGAGGTTGGTGCCTGCATTGCAGCCTGCTGCGTTGCTGGACTTGCAGGCTCCTGATCAAGGGCTTGCAACGTAGATGGGGGCAACACTTCATCATACATACGGTTTTCATCAGTTTTCACTTTTCACACGTTTTCACATCATAGACCCCAAGGATCCCAAGGATTCTCGCGGCATAGACCAAGCGGATCAAGCTTTTTCAAGCAGTTTCTGTGCTTGACATTTGTTGCGCTCAGCCTGGCATCTCTCCGACTCCGAGAGCAAGAGAATCTTCTCCGGCAAAGCCATGCGGTATACAGAGGCCCGATAGGAAGAGTATGGCAAAACATGGGGCAGGCATGGACAAGCGATAGCAGTATGGGCAGTATGGGCAGTATGGGCAAAACATTGGTACCTTGAAGTTTGGTACCTTGAAGTACCTTTTCAAGGATCCCATACTCTTGACATCTCTTCACATGTCTTCACATCTCTTCAAATCTCTTCTTCCCTGAAAATCGTATGATACGGCATGATATGGCATACGGAATATACAACAGCTGAACATCACAGCAGAACCAACTACTTGGAACCCAACTATATCGCTATACTATATAATTTATATACAATGTGTATGATTCACATCACAACTGGTCCAACTGGTGCCTGGTGTGCCTTGGTGTCACATCCTTTCGCAACAAGGTGGCCGCTGCCTCCCCTGCAAGTGCTGCTGATTTGGAGCTCCAGGCCAGTGGCAGCCGTCTTTGGTGCGAAAAGTCACGCAGTAAAAAGACGTGATGTTTTAATGCTAATGGAATTGGTATGTTACAGTATTTTACAAATGTTACAAGACATCAGTGTTTTCTACAGTTTTCTGTTTTCGGCAGAAATCACATATCTTCACCATCTTCATGCCTTCAGCTGTCAAATCCTGGCTGTTGGAGGCTCCTCTGGCTCGAAATGGGGCTATGGCAGCAGCAATGGCGGCTCCCGTTGCGTCCATGCAAATGGCAAGGAGCTCAGACTTCCGTCTTGCAACCTCTCATGGATCATCGTAAACACTGTATACCGGAAGTGTCTTAAGTCTGAAGTGTCTTAACTCCCCAGGCATAGTTTGTTTATGTTTGCTTGCACATCTACAGGTTTGGTTTACTGCCTTTCTCTCGAACATTTGAGCTGTTTGTGTGTCAGGCTGCTCCAATGCAGAGCTCAGTACAGTACTCTTCTGAGTTTCAAAAAGTTATTTGGGTCCAAAATGCCTCTATCAAATGACTGTTTTGTATTTTTTTGTTCAGATTCCCTTGCTTCCATCAGCATTTCTTGGATTCAGCTGAGGTACTCTAGCGTGCCATACGCACAGGACCGTGCGTTGACATTCCCTCAAAGAAGTCAGCTGGCAGTGCATCGAATTGAGAATACCCGAATGTTTTTAAATGACTTGTGTTAGTTTCATTGTACAGGATAGACTGATCTCCAAAATCGCGGGCAGCCTGAATTCATGAACTGGCACCCTCTTCTTGCTAATTCTTGCCAATGAGAAGGTAGGAGCCAGCGTTGCTAGCGCCGCCCCCATGATGGTACTGGCCCTAGTTGTAGTTGTAGTTGTGGTATTACATTGACCCAAAGCAGAAATGTTGTGCTTCTACTTCTGGTAGATTCTCATCATCTAAAGTGAACACAGCATTGAGATTTTTGCTTCACAACTGGTCAAGGTAGCAGCACCAATGGGTGTACCAGCTGCAGGGCTCCCAGAATGCACGACGAAGAGGGTGAAAATCAACAGGGATCGACCCAAATTGTTCAGCAAATCGAACGACACCAGATCTTGGGTCTTGGGTCTGCCACATTTGAGGCTCCAATGATGACTGTCGGCGCAGCTCCGGCGCCAATGGCGGTCACCGCTCCCATGGCCCAGAGCTCTGAGAGAAACACATCAGAAACACATCAGAAACACCTGGCCCAGAGCTGCGACACCAGTTGGTTAACCAAACGGTCGGCATTCTCGCAGCACTTGTTCTGCTGAATTGGAAAAGACAAATGCATCTTGCTTTTGAGCTCACAATCAAAGCCTCAGATGCCAGCTTTCACATTGATCTCGGAGAGAAGACGGAAGACGAGCGAAAATGAGATGAAAATGAGGTAGCCATGCCTGGGATGCCTGGAGCCAGTGTTCACACTGGAGTGCCCATGCAGGACGCCAGCTCAGCACTGCTGAGAAATCAGGAGCAAAGATTGGTGAAAAGCGAAAGGGCAAATTTCGAAGTCAAGAGACACCTTCGCAACACCTTCGCAAGAAATCAAACACACACACACACACTGATCTGTCCAGGAGTGTCAACCTCAGTAGATCTCTTTCTGTGTTCTTTTAAACATCTATCACCCGAAGTTGCAACTAGAAACAAGGCCTCATACGCTAAAGTATTTGTCGTGTAGTCCACATATATGACAGCTACAAACCTGTACTCAAGCCCTGGACCAGACGTAGTTCACAGCATGAAACTCTGTAAGTTCCGAACATCATTCTACGTGCGGTGTTAGTTCCTCCAAGTGGTCAAAAGGGAAGGAAAAGTGGCTTCGGGATCGAAAGAATGGAATCAAAAAGGAGAGACAGAGGGAGCTACAGAAATTGACAGAATGGCTGTGCAGCTGTGGAGCTGTGGACACCGACTGTGTTTTTAGTTTGTTTTGAGGCTGGAAGCGTAGTGACAGGGGGGATGTTTGGCGGCTTCATGGCCAGAGCCTGAGAAATTGTGCGACAAAGTCAAGCTGGAACTGGGTAAAATCATGTAAAACCATGGGTTATAAATCACAGATGTGTACGTTCAGTATGCTTGCATGAATGCTGGGTTCTGTACGTTGAATCGCTGTTGCACAGGACCAGTTTGATCGCATGGACATGAATCATGATGGAGTGCTGCAGCGATCCGAGTGGGACCGTGGGCAGGCCATTTGAGAGAAGCCATTCTCAATTCTCAATCCATCTACCTTTGTGCAAGTTTGGACAGAATCGTCCACAGTTGCGATTCGGCCAGGGTCAGCGATGATCCAGCTGAAATCTCAGTCGAACATTCTACATGTCAACACAATGTTTGCAAGGCCGTTCAATTTGCTTTTCAAATGGTTTCAAAGCCAAAGATCTCCATGCCCATCCAAGGAATCGATTAATGTATTTCAGAGGGAGAGAGTACAAGTCTGAGATGCCCTTCGGCACTTCTGCTCGAAGGCGAAACCGCGAAACAACTTGTCTTTTGACGTAGAAATGAAATGCCATGAGATGCCATGAAATTCCTTGAGTCTAGCATGAGTCTAGCATGTGCAGATATGTGCAGTATACATTATTATAGCATCATGTAGCATCATATAGCATCAATCTGCCAGGTTAGTAGGGTGTTGAAGGATTTTTGCTCAGCCAGAAGCTCAGCCATCAGATTTTTATAGGACAACAATGTTGGCATTTCAAGAGTTTGTCCCTCGGAGGTCAGCTTTTCAAGGGCGTTTTCTGCAGGAGTGCGAAGCTGAGCCAGCCGGCAATGTGTCAATGTTTCATGATGTTTCAGATGTTTCATGGCTTTGAATCATGCATAAGATTGAATCAAGAAATACCTAAACATATATCATATATATATATATATACGTACACATAATATTACATCAGACTATTTACATTTTACATGTATTTTCAGTATTTTCCCCTCTGATTTTCCTCGCACCTTGCTGAGCTCCGTGCAGGATTTGGCAGCTGATCATGACTTGCAGGTCAGCCCGACAGTGGCCAAGACCTTCAAAGTTGTGAGCTGGGATGACTCCGGTCGACCTTTTGGAATGAATAATCATAGCATATCATAGCTCTACAAAGCACATTTTAAACAACCCCTGTGGGATACGGGATGCGGGACTTAGCTAAGACTGGCCGACCCTCTTTTGATTCTCCTGCAGCTGCCAAATTAACCGTAGTTATTTGGTCTGACCAGATGTGAACGGTGATTTTCCAAGTGGTACAGACTTCGAAATTGTTTCCTTTTGATCACATCTGCTCTGAACCGGCATTTCCCAATGTGGAAAATGCCTGGACTTTAACTTCCAACGCGACAGAAAATGTACTGTGATGGGAAGGCTGCAAACCCCAGTGCTTTGATGGCCAAGTTGCGAAGGGAGATGCATTTTGTGTCGAGTGTCCAGGGATTTCAGGACATTTGGACAGGGTGGCTGCAGTCACACAGTGTCGGATATCAATCTCAAGACTCAAACCGACTCAGCCCCCATGTTTCCAGTGCAGCTCGGAGAAGCAAGACCTGCGAAAGCCTCGTAATCAGTTGTTTGATGTTGTTTCAGTTTATCAGTCTATTTGTGCAGTGAAAATTGCTATGTGCAGTATTTCGCTCCAAAGATCAAAGACATTCAAAGACTGTCCGAAATGGTTTGCTTCGATGGATCCCGACCATTGGTCCCAGTCTCTGGTGGAATGCCACTAGTCAGCCATGAAAGCCAGGTGGGCAGACGACCGGGTCTACATTCCTTGCTGTTTTAAATCTCGTGCTTAGATGCCTAGCTTTGCATTACTCCAGTTCCTGCTCATATTGATGCAAGGTTCCAACGACGATGACGAAGTGTGCAGAGAGTTCAGATATGTTCTATAGATATTAGGGTAGAGAGTACTCTTTGGCGATATGGCAGACTTTCATGTGTAAATATTGCTCTGTTGAGGTGATTTATACGTCATGTCGATGTGAAGGTAATTTATCCCAAGAATGTCTTGGAATGATTGGACAATGATTGGAAAATGATTGGAAAATGATTGGAACATGATTAGAATGAAAGCCTCAGGGTCCTTACTGCTTTAGACTTGAAACTTTAGACATTGTGGATTTGTTTCTGGTGGGATGCAGGTGGCACAAGCCAAGCTTGGTCACACAAGAGTTGCGACGTTCCACATGGCCCTTGATGCTGCTGGAAGTTTTGCGACAATTTTCGTCGGAGGTTGGAAGTCTCAGAACTGAATTCACTCAGGGACGAAACGCTGCATCTTTCAATTCTTTCAAAGCGTAGAGTTCCTGTACAATCTGTCAGAATCTTAATTTGTTGCACCATGTTGCTGCATTTCAAGCGCCCTGAGGCCAACGTCTACCACTACAACGCAGCGCTGGCAAGTCTGGCACGGTCAGGCCAGTCCAGCTGGAGAGCTTCTTGGGAAATTCTTCGCAGAATGGACGACGCTGACGACGCTGTCGAAGGTCCTGATATCATGAGCTTCAGCTCAAGTGTCGCAGCAGTGCGGAATTCCGACTCCGATGGAAATTCCTGGACCAAGGCAATGCACATTTTGTCTGTCATGAGCTCTCGCGGAATTCAGACAGATTTAATTTGTGTGAATTCGCTGATTGCGGCCTGTGAGAAAGTCTGCAGGTGGCAATCAGCCACGGTGGTATTTACAGAGTCCGGTCTGTCATTGGATTCTGCTGGATATGGTGCTCTGATTTCAAGCTCAAAGGGTGAAGTGGAAGGTGTTTGGAGAGTTGCTCTCATTTGGCTGAAACTATCCCCTGCCAACCAGATATGCTACAATTCGTGTGTGGATGCATGCGAAAAGGGTGGGCAATGGCAGATGTCATTTCATTTGCTCGACAGGATGTCAGATCTTGATGAAGTGAGTTTTACTTGCAGAATCAGCGCCTGCCACAAATGGGAAGAAGCTGCAGTGACCCTTCCACTGATGAGAACGCTGCGCACCCTTCCAAACTTGAGAAGCTACAGTGCTGCCATTTCCTCTGAACAGAACTGGCGTGTCGCAGCAGAGTATTGCCGTGAAATGTGCTTGCACAATCTCAAGGTAAATGAACTGGTGAGCAACGCATTGATCCGCACAGAGAAGCAGAATTGGCAACGAGCTACAGCTCTTTTGAGCATCACATCATCAGCTGGACTTCAACTATCTCCACCTGGGATCAACTCATGTTTGGTTTGTCCAGGATGGGTGGTCACATCGCAGCTGCTGGCGCAAGTCCAAAATCTGATGATACAGGGAAATGTCGACTCCTTTAGTGCACTCCTGAGTGCTTATGAGAAAAGCATCATGTGGGAAGATGCCTTGCATGTGTGGCTTGGAATTTTGAATAAGGGTGTCAGGCCAGACGTGGTCTGTGTCAATGCAATGACCAGCGCTTTTGCCCAGGGCCTGTGCTGGAAGTTCGCAGTTGACTTTTTCGGAAGAATTTGTTGCATGATTTCTGCGGATTTCATCACCCGCAATGCGATTTTGACGTCCTGCGGAGGAGTTCATAGCTGGCAGATCGCCCTTGGCTTTTTTGGTGGGTCTGAATGGTCCCAGTCTCAAAATCGTGAGCTCCCAGACATGGAAGCGCATAGTGTGATGATTGCCTCCTGCACCTCATCCTTTCAATGGAGCTTGGGGCTTCGTCTCCTGGAAAGGATGGACGCTAACGTCGATCATTTCCAGCCGCTTGCAGTAGCGATCTCTTCGTCTTTGAGAGGCTGCTTGGGAGACTATGCCGACGCATCAAAATCCTCAAACGATGCGTCAAAATCCCAAAGCACCGGTGACTCAGGAAGCACTGGATCCTTGCAGAGGGTGCCTCACTTATTTTCATACCTGGGGGATTCGGCCACATTGGCCTGTGCAGCATTGTGCAGCGGTAGATGGCAAAAGCTGCACATGGTACTGAGTATTGGGTTCTTTCAGGTTCTTTCGGTCTATCGTTTACTCAGTCTACTGCTAGAAATGCAAGAAGCTGGGCCCAGGCCCAGGGCTTCAAATTTCGACCCATGCTTCAAACGGAGACCCTGGTTATAGAATGCTGTCTTCACATCACATGGAAATTTGATCCATGGGTCAGTGCATCTCCTTCCACTCCCTCTGAAAGTGCATTTGGGACCTTCACATTCACAAGCGGCTCCAGAGCCTAAAATATTGAGTCACATATACTTGAAATGGAACACCTGGCTGAATGGAACACCTTGCTGATGTTACCATTGATGGGATGCCAATGAATGCAAACAAATGCCAACCCATCCAGGACAGGCTTTCGCTTCAGTTTATTTCTTACTTTCTAGTAGATTGCAGTACATGATTGCGCGGAACTTACGCGCCATGGAACGTCAACAGGATGTTCAGGCGGCAACCCTATCCCATTTGGTCGCGCTTGCCGAGTCTTGTCTTTCCGTTTTGAAGGTGGCGAGTTGGCAAGTGGACTTCCACTTTTGGAGGCCTTCATACATCCTTGCTTTGCAAGTTGAGCTGTACTGGCGCATTTCCTGACAAGCGAACTCGCAAAGGTCATTGCGAAGGTTTCCGGCGGGTCTTCACAGATGTGCGCTTTCAAGATCTTTCTATCGACAAGAGACTCCTCAGAGGCATAGAGGTGGGAGACGAAGTGTTCCTTTTCTTAAATCTACCATATATATACATTAGTTACATACTGCATATTGCTGCCTTTTGCCTTGTCGAGCCTTGTGTAGGCCGCTGTTGGTGCTGGTGCCCGTTTGACACCAGTACAACAGAAGGCTTTTTCACAGCTTAAAAGAGCCGGAGAGCCCGGGTTTGCAGTGTGCTTTGTGTTTCTTGAGGTTTTGGCGATTTACCTATTTGCTTGGTTGCCGTTTGACAAGGTTTCAGATTTCAAGACTTTCCAAGGTTTTGCTTGTTTCCCTGGTTCTTCTTTCTCTCTGAGAAAAATGGGCATTGCAGAGGAATCGTGCGAAAAGCGTCCTGATTTGCTGCTGCAGGCCCGTCAGCATTTAGAATTTGCCTGTTCCAATCTAATTTTCATGCAATTTGATAGGCTGAGGTTAAGGTGCGAAAGTTCAGCCCCATGTGGCACATGTGGTTCCGGGTTTCTCAAAGAATATGAAATTGCCATGCATTGCCAAGCCTTACCATGCCTTGCCCGATCGTTTGCAGGCTCACACTGGCACTGGAAAGACGATTGCATTCTTATTGCCGGCCTTGCAGAGGCTGCTAGCAGAGGACTCGCTCATGGACACGTGGAATCACTTGGATGGAGAAGTTTGTGCCGCACAATCTCCGATTCTCTGCACTGGTTTGCTGGGAGGAGGCCAGGAAAAAAGGTCTCCGCGCTGAAGCAAGCAGCCCAGGGACGCAAAGGTGTGCTTTGATACCAGATTTGCAACATGTTGGCTCAACCCAACATGTTGCAACGTTACAGTTGTGATGTCAACATCCTCTCAGGGTGTATCTGTGCTGGTGCTCGCCCCAACGCGAGAGCTGGTCCTACAACTGGCAACGACCTCAGGTGACTTTTTGCAGCAACGGTCAAGAAACAGTGGATGCAGCCAGGCCAAAGTTGCCAGCAGGCTGCTGCAGTACAGTGGAGGATTGGTCCGAAGCTCTTTCGTGGTTGGAGGCTTTTCGGTTCAGGCCCGGCTGAAAATCAAGGTTCTTCATGGTTCTTCAGTAAGATGTAAGTCTCATGGTAGTTACGTCAAACAGAAGTCCACGCAAAGCATAGATCATGAACCATCAGCAGATTCAATATGATGCAGCAGACAACGGATGATGCTGTCAATGAAACATGCAGGCTTATTAATAGTGCTTATTACATCTCATTCCTGATTGCTGACTCTGACAGGAAGACATCGAGCGTCTCAAAGCAGACGCCCCGCACATCCTTTTTGCAACACCTTGGCGCTTGGTTGGGCACCCAGCACTACACTAAACCATAGTCTATAGTAGCCATCTTTCATCATGACACTTTGCGAACTTTCTTCTGATTCATTTCAATTCCTTTCACATCTCAGTATATCATATTCTACTGGTTGCAATGGCAACTTGGCAAACTGCCATAGAAACAAAGACAGTCGCAATCCTATTTCGCTCTAAAGACATGATTGTCGGACAGTTGCAATTCCATGGAAATCGGAGACATTGGGCTAGCATTGATTGGTTGACGAATATACACGGTGACATCTGTGACTATATCATGGGTAACAAGTTTCTATGTGCAGCCCAGGTCCATCATCTCCAATCCACGCCCCACTTTGTGTGATCCTCAGAATGCAGCCGACCGCAGGAGGTTCAGTCCACGCTCGCGAATTGAGCCAGGTCCGGGCACTAGGTTCAGTCCAGTCGCTTGTGTTGGATGAAGCAGATCGCCTGCTGAATCCGGTCTTTGTGCACAAGGCACAGTGCGCATGAGCAGCGGGATCAGATGATTAGAGCGGGGTGTAGTGCCTTGAGTAGCGATTGAGCAGTGGAATTTAGTCTCGATGCCAGCAGGTTGACTACATCTTTCGTCGGTTGCCATGTGCAAGGCTCGTTGAAGTGTTGGCTTTTTCAGTGCTTTGACAAGGTGTAATCTTTTTTATTTTCCTTTTTTTGTACTTCTCTATTGTTCTTCAGTGATGCCCATCGACTCGACTTCTCCAATGGGGAGCAGAGTCAAGCCGGGAGGCCACAGATGATTCTGTGCTCTGCCACGCAGAAGGCTCAGCTGCCTCCCCAACTCCGAGTTTTTGGGAGCTGTTCGACGGCAGCTGTTCAGCATTTGTCCGGTTTTTCCAAGTGAATTACCTGTAATAAATGAGTTAATGCTGCACAGCTTGTTGATGACATTTCTATGAAGAAGTCCCAGGTTCAATGAGCATATTCAACAATTTGCAGTTCGATCGCTTCGAGCAAATCTTGAAGTGTCCCTTGCAAGCACGCAGAGAGCAGTGCTTTCTGATGCCTTTTGAACTTCCAGACATGTGTAGAATATCCCACTGATATCAAATCTGATATCCCTATTAGCACTCCAAGGATCAGCACCACTGCAGAGGCAGAGATCCATTCTGTGACACACGTGTGACGAGTCTGTGACGGGTGTGCGGATGATATGCTGAGACAGACTGAACTGCGGCTGGGATTGTGACCTGAGGATGTGCATCCGTCAGCGCGTGCAGTGACCAAAACGAAGGTTGAGGTGGCAAAACCTGTAGACCAGGTGCCTTGCAGCTACTTTGAGCATTCTGAACCCGCTGATCAAAGATGACCCAAGAATGTCGAGTGATTTGCTTCGCCGAAAGCAGAAGACATGACAGCTTGAAAGCTTGAACGGAAGGTACTCGTTCGCTACGACCCTCAAAAATTTCTACCAGTCTTGCATGCGCTGTTGGTGAAGGAGATGCTAGCAGAAGAAGGCGGTCGCATGTGGCTTCTGACCCACAGCTGCATTGCACTTTGCAGTTTGAATGTTTCAATCGACTCTTTTCTATGCGATTTGTGTGAGTCTGGTTCTCCCGCTTTTTCCATTCACTTGGCAGTTTGGATTTTTGACAATTTTTGATGAAAGCCATGAAGAAACCATGAGGAAACAAACCGAAACAAACCGAAACAAACAACACACAAAAACCATCTGCAGGCGAAGCCAAGCGAGTGCTTGTGATCTTCCCAACGGTGCGCTGGCTCCAGTGAGCGACCCAGGAGCCCAAGCGGCAAAGCTCAGTATGCCTTTGCTGAGTCTCACTGAGCTCAGGTTCTTTTACGTCCTCTTGAAGCACCGAGCCAACATGCCAGAAACATCCAGTTTTCAGGGTGGAGCCGAGATGCGATAGCCGAGTTTCTCATTGTTTCTTCCTGTTTCTTCCGTCGACCGAAATGATGGACCTATAGTCAGCTTCTTTGCCCTGTCAAATGTGGCCGAGCCATGCCTAGCCACTTTGGCTTGAGATGAATGTTTCCAAGTCCAGGTGTTGATGTAAAAAGTCCCTTCCAAGGCCTGGCCTTTTGTCGCTGCACCGAAGCCTCTCAGCTGACCGGCGCCGCAATCGCGCTGTTCAATTCTCCAAAGGGGTCAATAACTTAGTCCTAGGAGTCCTGGCAGTCCTCGGAGTCCTAGGTTCTAGTTGTTGGATTCTCGCAGACTCTGCAAGACTTGAAAGAACGCGCCGGAAAGAACAGAGGCTCCTGCCACCTCGGGCGCCCTCTTTGCCACAGATGTGGCGGCACGTGGTATGGACTTCGAGCCGAGCTCGGTTTTTTGAGGAAGTGATTTGCTCGTGATTTGCTGGTGATTTGCCCTGAACTCTCTTTGTGTTGAAATAGTCTCTGTATGCCTTCATTATGGCTCTTGAGCTGCTCAGCTGAGGACGTCCATTCAGTGATCCAAGTTGGATGCCCAGAAGATCGAGAACAGTATGTTCACCGGGCAGGCCGTACAGGACACTGCGAAAGTCCTTCGGTTTGATTTGGAATGTGCGTTTGTGATTCTGTGTGTTCCATGTGACATGTATATATGGAGTCTAGACTAGAGTCATCTCAATCCAGCTTGCCGGTCTCCAGGAAGACTGGAGTCAACTGGTCGCTCTTTTCTTTTGTTAAATCCGCTGGAAGAAATCACACTGAAGGCGTGGAGGGAGTGCTCGCTTTGCAAGAAAGCTCAGAAAGTTTGCGTCCAGTTTTTTTATGTTTTTTTTCGTTACATTTCTATGCAGAGGAGCTAGATGGTCTTCGCTTGCATCGTGAAGAGAACATCGAGGAAACCGCAGAGACGTGCTTGTGCCAGTGTTCCATGAAATACTATGAAATTGGGTTCTTATGCACAGACAGAGTGTTAGAGACCTGAGCCGACTTTGACAGGAGGACACTACCTTTGCGGCTGCTACAAGCATTCATGGTTGGTGGGAGGCCAGAAAGCATGACAGATCTGATAAAAACTAGGCAGCCAAGCATCAGTGCTGTGCAGGATGCCAGCATCAGTGCCTCTGCGCACCTGTTCTATGCCAGTGCAATCTCCTTCTATTTGCACGACGGTCGCCTACGAGCCACGTGGCAGAACTCTTTTCACTGTGACCATGATGGCATTATGGGATATTATGGGTTTGATCTAGCGCCCTTAGTGCTCCTGTTGAAATCACCAGCACTGCGTCTATGAGGCGAATGCTGGCGAAATTGTCTGCTCGGCCACAATTAATGACCACGGACACAGGGTTTTCAACATGTTTGAGCGGTTCTTGATGTCAACATACTTGATCCGAATTTGGCGCAGCAGGTACGGACCGTTTCGGCTTTGATTCAATCCGCTGGCTTGCCAAAGGACCCCCTATTGGGCCCTATTGCTTTCACCTGTGACCATGGGCTTTGCCAGTTCGGGTGCACTGTCTGCAAAGTTCTCAGGACTACGGCCTTCCAGCGCTTCCAAAAGGTTTAGCGGCGACTTGGCATCGTCAAGCGTTGCATTGTGCAGGTTTTGATATGTTAGAATATGTCTTGACTAAGATGTTTCAGCCCCTTTTGTTTTTTCCTCGCCATTTTGTAATTTTGTATTCGTTTTGGCATTTGGCAGCCTCGATTGAGTTGAGGCACGTGGCAGCCACCGTTTAATTAAGTTGTTTTTGTTGAACTATGTACTGGCTACGACAAGGCCAAGTTGCGACAGAAGGATGAACTTGTGGCGGTGAGAACAGAAACTGTAGGAAGCTGAGTTTAAGCTTCGCCACTGCAGTGGCTTTGATGGCGTTGTTCCTCCATTTTTCACCCCACTGTAGATGCCAGCAGACCCGTTGAGCATTTCCTTTCTGATCAACAGTAATTGTGTCCCTTCCTGTGGTCACATTGGGCTCAAGTGGCTCAGCAACTTCCATATTGGTAGCGAACATTCTCTACTCATGACGTCGGAAGCCTTCCGACTCTCATTCATTTTCTGTTTGCTGGTGCGTGGGCAACGTGCTTGCGACACACACCTCGCCTGCGATGAATCCGCATTGTTGCAGCACGACAGTGCCTTTCGCACCGGGCGGCATGGCACATGGGCACTTCCTCGCGATTGGAAGACAAATCGAGATCTTGCCAATATCAGTGGCTTCGAACCGATCACCTGGGGAAGGCTTGGAAATCAGGACGTGCTGTTGAATTTTTTCAGTGCCATTCCTGTCTTTGGACAAGATGGCAACTACATTGCTTTGCTTCATGACATGGGGGACGGATCGCTGTTGAGATATTTGGAAACAGGTGAACTATCTTTGTTTTGCTCTGGGCCAGGCGGTTCCCATCGAACTAAAGTTCGCGGTCTTGGAAATGAAACGCCTGCGGCGTACAAACAGCATTTTGTTTTTGTATGCGACTGGCCGGAAGAAGAAAAACAATTGGAGAGGTTCGAGGTCTTTCTTGAGGACGGCCATGGAAAGCATCTTGGGACCGTCGTGGCCGAACAAAAAAACGGGCTTCTACAACAGTACCGCACAGCGGCTTGTGTGAGAGATGTGTGGCCGGGCGACAGGATTGGTTTGCGACACCTGCCGCAATGGATGGAGTTTCACCTTCTGCATGGTGTTGAACATTTCCTCATTTACACGATCAATCTTGATTCAGAAATCCTCGTCGACTTGTACGAACCCTACATCAAGAGCGGTGTTGCGACACGGATTCATTTCAACAGAGAGCGTGTAGGTACTGATTGGCACAGTTTTCACTCGCCTCTTCAACGGACAATTATAGAAGATTGCTTGTACAGGTTCAAGAACCACGCGACTTGGATTTTTCCTTCCATCGACATCGATGAATATATCAACATGAAAGATGGAAGCATATTTGACAATGGCAGAGTGCCTGCAGATTACTTGGGTTCAAGCTGGGACGCCATTGTGAAAAACAGTGGGATGCAGACCGATGCAGTTCACTCAATCGAGTTCAAACTCTATCGTTTTGAGCTCATTCCACCAGGACAGGTGGAATTGTCGTCCGTTCTCCGCGAGAAGGAGACACAACCGACCTGTCCCAAGTTCGTGGTGAACACGCGGAACGTCAACACGGTCTTCCCCCATTGGGCGACGAGTTGGAAGAACGGCACACAGAGCCTCCGCGTGAGTCCCGACATAGCTGTCATTCATCATTATAGAGAAATTAAGGCCTATGCAATCAAGGCACATATTGAAGCCAATGTCACGGATACATCAATGCAACAGTACATTCCCAGATTATCAACGTCCCTCGCAGCCACTTTTCACGAGGAAACGGGGCGCTTCTTGAGCCGCCTGAGCGCAGTGGAAGCATTGCCGATATCAACATCCATCCTCCATGATGTGGATATAAGTCCGGACACAGAAGAGGAATTGCAAGTCGCCCAGGATCCCACTATTGCGGCCTGGATAAGATCCCTCAGCAATTCGAAAGGGATTGTCATCGCTCATCCGCCATTTGAGCATGCGTCACAGTAGAGTATTTACAGTGATCAATGATGTGCTTCTCAATAGCAACGGTGCAAAAAAGATCATTTTCCCTTTCAACAATCACATCTATGCAGGCCTGAGGGAAGTCTTGAGAGTGAAGTCGATGTTTTGAGTTTGAATTTGTGACTCAAATTCCAGAAGGACCTGCGGAGAAGTCCTCCAATGCCTCCCAAGGTACGGGAACGCTGGGATGTGCTTGCTGCGCTAAGCCCTCGTCCAAAGCCAAGGCCGGGCAAAAACCAGTTATATTTCTCCAATTGTTTCTATTGCCAGTATGAACTGGCAAGCTGCAGTGCACTGCTAAGTTTAGTTCGTTCTTCCAAGGAACAACTTACAACAAAGGTTTTTCTCTTTGTCCCTTTGGGATGCATGTCTTTCTAGAGGATCAGAGGTGTTCTTGGACAGCACATGAAGCGACCACACTGCAGTCCATAGTGTCCTTAGTGCTTGACACTCAGGATGTCTGGACATGACTCAGATCCAGAGGCAGGGCTTCATGACAGCATTTTTTTCCGAAGACCTTGTGAAGATTCACGTTCAGGACGATGCTGCGGACGATTTGGCTGAGGAAAAACATAGAATTCTCGTGGCGTGTGGGAGTTCTGCTGATGCACTATTTCTCTCTGATTGGGTAAGAAACCGTGGCCGCCAGAAAGCCAAAGCAGACGTCATACGTTGAGCAGCCTCTTGAAATCATTGTGCCCCACATCGGTTTGGCTACAGCCATGAGCTTGCTGCCATAGGTAGCTACACACCGGAAGTGAATTTTGACATGTCACATTGCAATGAGACCCATGGTGAAGACACGTTATGATACAAGAGGCAAACATGTGCAACTCGAACGGCTTATCATTGTGATTGTTATTTCGCGCCCCTCATTTGCAAGGTGTGAAAGGCAAACAAGCTTCAAGCGAGACTGTTTGATTCCTGTTTTTTGCCCTAGTCGTTCTTAATGGCACCTTCAATCTACATTTATTATGCACGGGATTCGCGGTTTCTATACGAGCACGCACATGAATCGCATGAAAGAAGTGGCAATGTGCTGAACTCCCAACATGGGAGATCAGGCGGTCATTGAGTGTGATGAATTGTCTCAAATGGTTTTGCCCTGTGTTGAACAGTATGACACAGTATGACTCAGTATGACAGTATGAGCTTGCCATTCTTGGGATGTGTCAGATGCGTTGAGGACTCCGAGGACGCCCTGGCAGCTATTTGCCGTGCAAGCTTCCCCAACAGATCCGAGAGAAGTTGGAGGCTGCGGAACTTCGGCGTACCGCGTCCCAGCCGCTGTCGCAGCTGTCAGGTGGAAGCTCTGGAGCCCCAACGACAGCGTGTGGTACGAACGCATCCAAGAGCTCTGGCAGGACTGGAAGTTGGAGACACAAACGGACAGTGCACCTTGCAGCTCGCATCAGCTCGCATCAGCTCGCATCAGCTCACAGCTTTGGGATTTTGTTGGGATATTTCCTGCTCTTTGCATCAGCCTTCTTGGATTTCAAAGGGTTTTAGCTTCTGGAAATGCCATGAAATGACATCAAGTCTCAGTCAAGATTCGGACCGCGAAGTGTAGCAGAGGAGCAATTGAAGAAGATAGAGAAAACGGATGGGAAGCCAACCATCCCGCTTCTTATTCACCAGCAGGAAGCCCTAGTCAATTTTATCATAGTTGATCTATTTTATACAATTTTCACCTTGGACTCCTTCGAGAGGAGATCACCATGACAAGATGAATCTGAGGATTTGGCTTGGGAACACAAAGCGACCAGAACTTTGTGATCAACTCGCAGAAACCTGGCGGACTTGTCGTGACCTAAGTTTTTGTGCACAACCAGCTTTTTGAGAACGGTGGCCTCAGTGGCCTTGGAACTTCATTTGGAGCCATTTCTGAATTTGCTGAGTACAGTAGGTCCTGAAACTAATGGATATCACTAGAGATCATTGGATATCTAATGGATATCTTTAGTCATATCAATAGTAGTACCATCGGATATCATACATTTCCCTGGACTGTGGATCTCATGATTCTCATGATTCGGTGGTCCAAGGCCATCCCCAATGGGAGTATCGCTTATGGACTGATGAAGATGCGCTGGTGATCTTGCAGCACCATCCTGGACTCCTGCAGGCTCTGCCAATGTGTCGTGTGTAGCGCAGCATTCTGAATATTGTGAAGCTATGTGAAGCCATGTGAAGCTTCACATTCAGCCAGGCATTTGAAGCTGCAAGCAACCCTGCGGAGAAGAGTGACATACTTCGTAACTTCCCAAGTGGATTGGATGCCAAACCTTCGAGTCGCGCGGTGCAGTCTGAAAATACAGATGTGAAACTAACACACCAACACAAATCGTTCAACTTCCTAAGCTTCTGACATGTTTGGCTTTCGGATTTGGATCTTACTTATGTATCACACCGCCTTCTGAGGTTTGGTGATTGTTTTGGAGCAGGGAGGCTTGTATGTCGATATGGACTGCATGAGAATTTTCCTGACATATTTGTTTAGTGATATAGCCATCTTGAAAGGCCTTGAACGCATGACACTCTGAGTACACTTTGCAGGACTTTGAGTGCTTACGACCTCTCGATGAATTGCATCATGCGACATCCTTCTACACCGGAGTGTCAAATGCTGCTTGAAAAGACAAAGTGCAAACATGCTGTCCTTTGGATTCACTATGGACTGCGGTGTTTCCTTAAAGTCATTAGAGAGCTTCAGGCTGGGATGGTTAGGGATGCTCCTTATGGCGAGATTGCCTTGTGAGATCAAGGTTGGTGCCTTTGAGCTGAACAACGGCCTCTTCGCAGCAGCACCAAGGCTTCGCAAAGAAGGTGAAAGATTGCCAGACAATGATCAAACCATTGAGAAATATATTGAACCTGCCATTGAAAATTGAAACCATGGATCATTGCAGGCACCCACTGGTGGCTTTTTACTGCGAGCAAGTTGGCAAACCATGGCCAGAGTGGGGGCAGGCGGGTTCAACTCGGGTCTGTTTCAGTGCTCCTCAGCCTTTGCGCATCTCTGCGCTGTGTCAAATGCTGATTTTTCCAACTGCCTCTGTTCTGTCACTGCGTTGCTCCAGTGTTTGACATGCAGGATGACGTTGAGCCTGGCGAAGCAGTAGCACACCAACTGCAGAGGCGCATCTTTGGTGTACTCAGCAATGTGACCTTGCAAAAACGAAGTGCCAGTCAGCTCAGTTAGGCTTGCTGCTTTGGTTCACACCAGGTCCGGTATGCTGGGCGTCGAGCTTGCAGCAAAGGGAAAGGCACATTCATGACATTTTAAAATATGGTTTGGCGTGTCACGAATTCAGCAGTTGAGCAGTTGGACATTGTATCAAATTGCATGACTACATTGCACTTGTACTCTTGCCGGCAAGACACACAAGGCTTCCTTCATTGCAGACACTGGACCGGGCTTCTTCACACGTGCCACCATGAGGGCTTTGCCTTTGGTTGCAGGCCAGGAAGGGGTTTGACACAAATGGCTTGATGCCAAGAATATCAAACAGAGAACGCGTCTCATCTGCTCAGAACATCTTAGAACACATTCTTAGCATTCTTGCATAGGTGCCCGACGTGCTCAGACTCTTGACTCCTGGACTCCTGGATTTCTGCATCTCCAGGTTCTGCTGACCTTGCAGCTCCAGCAGCTCCAGCAGCTCCAGCAGCTCCAATCTTGATTTGCCCTCCAGAGGCAGATTGAGTCTTTGAAGCCGCCTCCAGAAGTCCCACATTTTCATCTCCAGACATCTCCAGACTGAGCTCTGACACGGCATATGACCTTTGGCTTGGCCTGGCCCCGATGCAGGTCTTCTATCCCTTGCCAAACAGCGACAGAACTTTGCCCCCAGAGGAGATCATCAAGTACAGGAGGGGTCCATAGCGGTCCTCACTTTGTCTCCCTACATTTCATGATTTTCATGGTGTTCACTGTGCTCAGTCGCAGGACCGCATCCTCTGTAGCGATTCACCACTGGTTGAGGACATGGGCTGAAAGCGAAGGATTGGAGAAAAGAGCACGCTTGATGTTGCTGAGGGCTTGCCGATGCTGTAGTCCCTCATTTCGATAGGTCGATGATTAGGTGGATGAGTTTGGATACTTTTTTGGAACATGTGTGGCACTTGTGCGACCGTAGACATTTGGGTCCAGCTCGGGCAACCTGCACAAGACACAGCCCTCGAAGAAGTGTATTGTTCTTTCTCTCAGCCATGCCTGACATCGCGAAGTCCGACATCTCCCCCAACTTGGACCGCGACAAGATGTTCAACGAGCTTTGGTGGTTGAACTATTGCTTCTGTGAGGGTGTTGGCATTGGTGCAGTTAGCAGGTGCGAGATGACAGATGTGGGCGACCCCTTCTGCTCCAACGTCAAGGTTTGCCTGTGCATCACGGACCAGTGCTCTTTGCCCCCAGCGGAAGGATCTCCAATCTGCGTTTGCTTCAACAAAAAGCTTGCGGGTGGTGATGGATGGAGTGGCCAGCAACTCTTTGACTGGTCTACCAGCTTTGGCGACACGTTCTGGCTCTACTACATCTTCTGCATGGGTCTGGGCTTTTCTGCCCCGCAAGCCAATGGTCGTCCTCTCTTCGCTGTGCAGACGAAGGAGCTGTGCATCAAGGGCGGAACAAAGTTGACCACGCCTATGGAGGGCGGCAAGCTGTGCTCCATGGTGAGCACTCGCCTTTGCTTCTGGGAGCAGTGCGCTTTGCCACCGGCTGAGGGAGCTCCGATGTTCGTTTGTTTCAACCTTTTGAACAAGAAAGGAGCATCCGCAAAGCCTTTGGCATATGGTTCCTAGATGTTCCCAGAACCATGGCATGCATCAATTGCATCCTGCAACCAGTTAGACCCACGCTTCTCTACTGGCTGCGCCTTTGCTTTTGAGAAAACCCGAGCGCAGAAGACATCCCTCAGTGACACAAATGTCATGCACTTTGTCATGTTTCAATTCAAGGTTTCCGCTGGGCTTTTTGGAAGCAGGATTGCCAACAGCCTGTGCCAGCAGTGCCTCTTTGAACTAATTACTGCAGGTGAGTTATAGCACAACGTCTTCCTTCGGGTGATGTTCTCGAAGAATACGACACTTGCTTTGAGCGGAAAAACACATCCAGAGACACAGCGTTTTGCCACAAGAAACGATCCAAGCACTGCTTCAGTTCTCTAGTATAGATTGCACACATGCTGATTCGGATCATTGTGACCACATTGTTCTGTTTTCGTTTTGTGGCTACAGCATTTTTATGTGATGATTTCATCTGCTTGGCTTATCTCAGTACCAAGGTAGCAAAGACAAATCATGAAAGTCATACTGGACCAAGTGAAATCAAGCATTGACTATTGACCCACCTGTGACAGCATACGGCGAATATAGTAGCAATTAAATGGAAACAGGCTGAACGGTATGAATTGTATTTGTACTTGTCTTCTTCAAGACGTCCAAGTTGCAAGAGCTTGCACGACACTGTCCAGTTGGTGCAGCCGCGAAGGCCAAGAAATCAGCAGCAAGAGTGCTTCAGTCACTTCTCAGCTTGGTTTTTGATCGTTTATTTTGCTCGTGGGATCCCTGTCCAGGGATGACTGTTCATCGAGGCGCCCAGATGCTGACTGCTTGTGCTCACCCGAATTCCATGTCTCCATGTGTTGGAGGACTTCTATCCTTCCTGGCCAGCTCCAGAAAAAAGTTCGAAGAGGCCACTGGATTGCGAGGGATCCCCGAGATGAATCCTCGCACTGCGGTTGAAAAGAAACAACCTGGAGAAGATAACTGAACACTTAAGTTCGACTTGCTTGTGCTCAAGCTTTCATGGATTCATTCCTCGGTGTCATAAAGGTCCTCAATTGGGGTGTTGTGTCTAACTGGTGGGGATTGGGTTGCCCTCAACATTGCGGCTNCTCAAGCTTTCATGGATTCATTCCTCGGTGTCATAAAGGTCCTCAATTGGGGTGTTGTGTCTAACTGGTGGGGATTGGGTTGCCCTCAACATTGCGGCTCACCGTCTTGGGGTTCACTGTCTGCCAGCTTCTTATCTGGCCTCATCTGTGGATTTTCCTTGTGTGCCTTGCTCTGTTGGCATCTCCTTGGACTTCCGTCTGGACTTCCATCCCCTCCATCTTCGGCACCTTCCACCGCCCCTTCACGGGCTTCATCCCTTCGTCTGGCTAGGTACCTGCATGAGCCAGCACTCTGAGGACCCGGACACTGTGGATTTAACTGTGGATTTTGCTGGACTTACCATCTCCGTCCGGGGTTCTCCATCCTCCTCTGCTGCTTTCGTCCGTGGACTTTCCCATCACCCTCTGGCTTCGTCACCTGCCAGGCCATCCTCTGCCGGCCCTCGGCCATCCTCTGCCTATCAGGCATCACCAGCGCGATCTCAGGTTGGATCCACTACATCGGTGGATACCAGGGCAAGCATTCAAGATTCCTTCGGTCCGCTGCCTGAGACTTGGGCCAATCTGGCCACTGCTCATCTGGGTGTGCCTGCTGCTGACGCCCGTGCAAGGGCAGAACGTGCCTGGCGAGCAGGTTGCTGGGCAAAGGCAGTCCTGGAAGGACGTGTGTCCTCTCCCAATCGGACACCAACTGTCCCACAGCAAAACAGGGCTTGGTGCGTGCTTCGATCGGCACGATTGGACTCTCCGCAGGTGTTCACTACATCTGCTGCCTTCCACCAAGCAGTTGGGCCCCTGGAAGGGTCGGCAACTTTGTGCCACGCCTTCCCTTCCCAAACTGAAGCGAGGATCTACTTCTCTGCGGCCGGCCTGGAGTACCCAGCATGATAGCTCCAGGAAAGAACAATGTGGGGGAGTCAGACCTGTTTCAAGAATTCAAAGTTTATGCCCTGGAATACCCTGCGGGAGACGACCCGTCAGATGGAGAAGCGGTTGCTGTATGCCTGATCGTTCTGCGTCGGATGAGTGGACTCCTACTTGCTTTGCCTCAAGGGTATTTTACTCCAGAGCATCTTGCCGCCGGCCTTACAGCTTCAGCCGGAGATATGATGGGTCAGTCGGCCAGTTTTTCCTTGCCTGCAGGAGAAGTTCAAAGCCTCGAAGCTTCGGTACCGCCCGTTCCTGTTCAGGGTACCAATGTCGACGTCCTTCTGGTCGACTTCAACATCGAGGTTTCGAATTTGCTGCAGCGGTTTCAAGAGGCCGTTTACCCATTGGAGCTAGTGCATACTTTCGACAGCAGCAACCCTTTGATGTTGCCGCGGATAGAGCCACTAGTTGCAGCTGCATGGCAATGGGTTCAAGATCCAGGATCAGGGGAGCGAGCTGCTTTTTACTCAGCTCAAGAGGACGAGGTGGACGATGTACCGGAGACTCCACCTGCGCCAGCCCGTGCAAAAGCAAAAGCTCGAGCTGGCACTGGCGAAGGAGGACCAGCTCCCGACAAGAAGCCTCGGGCAACTGTGGCCTCCCTTGCAGCTCAGTTGGAGCAGCTCACTGTCACCTTGCCTGCACTGGTCCAGCAGGTCGAGAGTTTGAATCAGAGGACGGCAACTGTCGAGACACATCTGTCCTCGGGGAGCGTAAGGGGATCAGCATTGCAACAGCCTCTTGGCAGCTTGACTTCAAGTGGATTTGCTCCTCCCTCAGTGGCAGCTCTGGCCAAGGAAATTCCACCCCCTCGAAATATTGGGAAGAGTCCCCAGAAGGTGCCACATGCAGGTGGCCTAGGGCCCCACCAGGTCTCGGAGCTGGAAGCGGAGAAGATGGAGACCTACGAGCCCCCCATGCATCTCACTCAGGCCATCATGGAACAGTCCAAGGCACTTTCAACTTTGGTGAGTCAGATTGCTGGGGAACCACTGGGGGACTTTGCGTCATCATCTACAGGCTTTTCATCCAGGGGTGCTACCGGGCGCCAGAAGCTTCAACAGGAGCTAGCATTGCACCGTGGCACCTTCTACCAGGCAGTCATGTCTTCAATGGCCAGAAGGATGCAACCTTCCCGACCATCAGAAGCTCCGCCTGCGGAATTGCTCAACCGGGGCATCACTGCCACAGCATATGTGGAGCGCTTCGGAGGCTACGGACGGTGTCGGGACATTGGTCAGATTGCCTGGATGACAGCTATGGTGATGGACCACTTGCAGAGCGACAACATTGGGGCGGTCAAAGATGCTGTAGCTCTCCTCCTGGTGTGCCTCGAGCAGACCTCCCTCGACAATGGGAGGATGGACATTGGACTCCTGCTGGCACTCCAGGAAGACCCCCCTGCAGCCCTCTTCACCAACCGGTCCCTGGCGACCTACTCAAGGGGGAAGGCCTTTGCTCCATTGGCGGATCAGAAGTGGGTCGCAAATGCCCTGACCTACCTCAAGGAGCTGGACACCATTGCCACAAAGAGGATCGATGCAACATCAAAGACCAACGACCGCCAAGAAAAGGACCCCGCCGAATCCAAGAGAGCTCCAAAGAAGAAGCCTCAGCCAAAATGGAAGCAGAAAGGCAATTCAAACGAGGAGGGCGACTGACAGCGAAGCCTTCAGCGCAAGTGCCTGCTTCTGAATTGCATGAGGCCACCTTTTCTGTACCACAAGTGCTGGCTAGTTTCCCTAGATGGATTTTGGCTGCTGGCACCCCCTTTTCTTCGTTCCTTGCACAGACTTTGCACATCCAATGCTGCGGTTCCACCCCAGCTTCCGTTGCCTTCCCTCTGCCACTGGCTGACTTTGGACTTTTCAGCGGCAGACGCCCCAGGCTATCCAAAAGAAGGTGGACTTGTCTTCTGCGGAAGCGCATGCGTCACATCATCATTGTTGCTTTGAATTTCCTTCATGGTGGTGTGACCTTTCAGACTTTGCCTTTGCTTGGGAGGCGCCCCAATCTTGTGCAACAACGAGTCCATGAACGACTCTGGGCGCTTGTGGCAACGTGTGATACTCCTGGAGGAGAACCTTTTTCTGCCGTTCCAGGAAGGTCAGGAACTGAATTCCTTGCACGCCTTCAAGAGCTCGAGCATTTTGCTGAGCAACATCCTCTTCTGCAGACTGATCACTATGCAGAGGGCCCTGTGGACTTTGAGGCCAAGAAGGTTGGACTTTGCAAGCCTTCTGCCAGCTCCATGCCTTTTCAGCCATATACGTCCCTTGATAGCTGTCGGTTGAAGCTTGTTGGAAGTGCAAATTGGCAGCTCGCTGACTATCTTGAGGATGAGCTTTGGATGCCCTATCAGGAGCCTCGCATCCTTCATCATCAGCAGCCTTTGGACTTTGAGGCTGGGCCAGATCTGAGCAAGGAGTCAGAGGACGAAAACATGAAGCTTGCTTTGCTTTGGGATGCCCACCACTTGTTGGCACTGACCGCAAGCCCTCCTCATCGAGGCACATTTTCACGTGTCTTCAACGCCAGAAAGTCTGCAGAGCATGATCGTCAGATCGGCGATAGAAGACTGGCAAATCAGGCAGAGCGACATGTGCAGGGGCCCTCTCGCCAGTTGCCCATTGGCTATATGATCACCAGCATCCATGTCCCTGCTGGCCATGTCATCACCGGAGCAATCACAGATCGAAAAGATTTCTACCATCAGGCATCAGTCACAAGTGAGCGTGCTGCCTCCAATGTCTTGCCCTTTTGTTATCCCTCTTCAGCCTTTGAAGGCACAGCTGCCCTGGAGCACTTTCGCAAGATGCAGCCTAGAAAGAAGGGACGGGACGAAGCAGGAGACCGCTTTGGCAAAGAGCGTGCAAGCCTCCTGGTGCCAGATGGATCCCATCTTTATCCATGCTTCCAGAGTCTTTTCCAAGGGGACCATTTGGGAGTTGAGTTTGCGTTGTCTGCCCATGGTTCTTTGCTTGAGGAGGCGGGACTGCTAGGCGAAAGCAGCAGGATCCTGGGAGGATCTCCATTCCCACTTGGTCCTGTCTATGAAGGTTTGGTCATTGACGATTATTTCGCCCTGGCAGTCACACGTAACAGCAAAGACCATCACCTGACTTCTCCGGCCTTGGCTTGTTTCAATCGAGCTGTTCAACACTATGATCGCTCTGGTGTCCTTGGCTCTCCAGAGAAGGACATTGCTGGATCTCGCCACTTCAAGGTTGCTGGTGCTGAAGTCAATGCTTCTGAGGAGGCCGTATCCAGAGGAGTTGTCACCATCTCTGCCCCAGTTCAGAAGAGACTTAGCCTGGCTGTTTTGTCCCTTCGTGTTGCGGCTCTCCCTGTCATTTCCTCAGCCCTTGCAACAAGACTCACTGGCAATTGGACTTCTGTGCTTCTGTATCGAAGATGCCTCACCTGTCTTCTCCACAGGTTGTATGCCTTTGGGTCCACCAATGATGTCAGTGCGCCTGATGTTTTTGAGTTTCCTCGGAAGGTTGCCGATGAGTTGGTACTTGCGGCTGTCTTGTCGTTTGTCGCTGCCACTGATGCAACAAGCCCCTTCCTTGAGAAGTTGTTTGCCACGGATGCGTCCATCAACAAAGGGGCTGTTGTTGCCAGGGATATTCCTCAGCAGGTTGCCAAGGTTTTGTGGCTTGGAGGCGATAAGCGTGGTGCACATGTCTGCTTGGATGGGCCTTTGCGACAAGCCCTGAAGATCTGCGGCGAGGATGAGGGCCAACCTGACCCTGAAGGCTCAGATCTCTCCGCGGGCCATATCCCAGCTACTTTGGACTTTTCCTTTGACTTTGTTGAGGTCTGCGGCGGAGCAGCAGAGACATCCTCGATCCTTGCTTCTTGGGGCTACAGTGTGATGCCGCCAATTGAGCTATCTGACTCTCCACACTATGATCTGCGTGATCTGAAGGTTGTGAATTGGTTGTGCAACATGCTGAAGTCCAAAAGACTGCGTACCGTTAGCATCATGCTTGAGCCTGTTTGTACCACTTTCTCACCTGCGGCACATCCATGCGTCAGGTCCTATGCTGAGCCAAAGGGGTTTTGCAGAACGGATGCGAAAACACTTGCAGGGAACATCATTGCGTTCCGCTGCTTATACCTTGCATGGATTGCTTGTCTTTGTGACCTGCCTTGCTTGGTTGAACAGCCTCGCCTGTCGAAGATGTGTTGGCTTTCCATTTGGATTTTCCTCCGAGAGGTGAAGCGTTTTGGTGAAGCCATTTGTGCATCTTGTCAGTTTGGCAGTCCACACAGAAAAGAGTTTCGGCTGCTCCTTTGGAAGATCCCTGCGGCTGATTTGGAGCGGCGTTGTCCTGGTGGGCACCAGCATGTGCCCATTCAGGGTGCCTTCACTAAGGCTTCAGCTGTGTATGTCACTGGACTTGCTAGGCACTTTGCGCGAGCTTTTGCTGCTGCCCTGGATAGAGATGCTAGGTTTGAGCAAGATGGCCCCAGGGTTTCAGGTGTCGAGTCTGTGGTTGCGAGCGATTTGTTGGTGTCGGGGCACTGGGAGGAGGTTTTGACTTGGTTCTGGAGACGTCCCTCCCACATAAACATTCTCGAGTCACACGCCTTTTTGACTCTGCTGCGCCACCTTGCCATGTCTGGTCACAGCTGTCGTTTCAATGCCCTGCTCGACTCTCGTGTTGCAAAGTGCTCCATTGCAAAGGGGCGTTCCTCTGCTCTTGCCCTGGGCCCTTCCTTGAAGAAATCAGCTGCTCTTCAGGTTGCCTTTGGACTTTATCCTTCACTTGGATTTGCCCCAACCAAACTGAACGTTGCAGATGACCCGACACGGGATACTCCACTCCGGCCAACTGATGCCAGCTCCTTCTCCATTGCAGTCCCTCCACAGTTTCTTGCTCAGCTTCATGCCTTACCTTTGTCTCGTCCTGCGGCCAAGTGGGTTCGGCTTGTGGTTCTGCTTATCGTGCTGTCAAGAGCTGAAGCGACTGTGCCAGAGGGAGCTACCTGTGGATTCTCTGACCTGCATTGGCCTGGACTTTGGGCTCTAGTAAATTTCCCGTTCGGTTTGGCATCCGTTTGGGGGGCGTTCTTTGGACGGAAACAGAAGGCTTGTGCTTCCGTTTGGGGGGCGTTACTGCTGACCAAAACCTTCCCCCAAACCATCGGGAAATTTTCCATTGGGCTCCAAATGGACTTTCTTCTGCAGTCTGCTCTTGCCTTTGGATTTTCCTTGTCGTTGGATTTTCACTGTCGCTTATTCGCAGCCTGCCACCATTCCCCTTGCCCCTTGGCGGTGTGACCGGAACCCTGAAATATATTATCATTGGCATTTGTCTTAATAATCATTTGGGGAAGAGGAATGGATTCCATGGGGTGCAGCCATTGCCCCTTGCCATCGCTCTTCACTCTTGCCATGGAGTCACTCTGGGCCCCTTGACTGCGGAGGAGCGAAGCAGAGCAGACAGAAGGTCCCAGGTCAATCTTGTAGCTGACAGGGTCCTCAGGCCACAGACAAGGACCAGGCGTGAGGCCTTACTGACTGATTTCAATGACTGGCTTGTGAAAAATGCGTACGAAAGCATTGACTTCCTTTTGGAGGCACGGGATGTCGATGCGGAGTACGTTGCTGAACTTTTGGTCTGCTATGGAAAGGAACTTTACTATGCAGGAAAACCCTATGGCCGATACAGTGAGACTATAAATGCAGTTGGAGCCAGACGACCTGCAATTCGAAAGTCTCTTGCGTCAGCCTGGGATTTGGCATTTTCATGGGTTACAGACGAACCAGGGGCTCATCATCCGGCGATGCCTCTGGCAGTAGTGCTGGCATTTTCTGCGTTGGCGCTTCTATGGGGCTGGACCCACGAAGCAGCAATTTTCCTGCTAGCGTGGTGTGGTATCCTACGAGTTGGAGAGGTTTTGAATGGGATTCGGGCAGATCTCATTTTACCTTCAGACTCCACCGCTGGGATCAACTATGCGCTTTTCCAGATACGACAACCGAAAACCAGGGGATCAGCAGCAAAACACCAGTCAGCCAGGATAGACCCAAAGGATGTGATCAATTTGCTTACTGCAGTCTTTGGTAAGTGTGCCAGAGACCAAAAGCTATGGCTCTTGTCAGGATCAACTCTGCGGAAAAGATTCGGTCAGCTGCAGTCAGCGCTTGGCCTGCCCACACAGAAGTCAGGTAGCTTTAGACCGTATGACCTTGCGAGTCTGAGGCCAGGTGGAGCCACACATTTGCTGCAGCGCTTTGAGGACGGCGAGTTTGTCCGGAGGCGAGGTCGGTGGCTTTCCTCCCGTGTGATGGAGATCTATCTGCAGGAGGTTGCTGTAGCCACATACGAGAGTAAGATCCCCGACCTTGCTTTGGATCGAATCAATCGGCTTGCAGGAGCCTTTCCACAGATTTGTGATAGAGCCATATTCTTGCTGGAGTCTGCAGTTCCTCCATCCTCATGGCCATTTCTTTGGTAGACCGACTTGAGATGTGGAAGCAATGGATGTGCGGCTGGAAATCGTACAGTTGACTGTTGACAACATGACAGTCAGACCTGAGAGAAGCCACCCGCTTTGGATGAGCAAAATGGCATTGAGAACTTGAACACTTAAGTTCGACTTGCTTGTGCGTTCCATCTCAAGCTTTCACCCTAGTCCACTCCCCCCCAGTCACCAATGAAATGGCTGGAAATCGTACAGTTGACTGTTGACAACATGACAGTCAGACCTGAGAGAAGCCACCCGCTTTGGATGAGCAAAATGGCATTGAGAACTTATATATATATATATATATGTGTATCGATTTTAGATTTAAAGTTTAGCTTGCCTTCTTGTGGAGGACAGATCGCCAGTACAATGAGGAGAGGCCCGCCAAAGTCGTCCTTGGAAATTCAGATTCAACACTTTGTGAGAGGCTCAAGCTTGTTGGTGGTTCCATGTACTCATATTTTTGATTGACCTCAAGCACGCGATGCTAAGGTCCATACAATTGCCTTGGTGGCAGTTGGAATCACTGGATGTGTCCTTCTCTGTGATCTGCCGCTTAGCTGCAGCTCAGCCGTGCCAAATCTCAAACTGTTCCTGCGCCCCCCAAAAGAAGGCTAGCATGAGGTGGAGACTGAGAACACTTTTTGTGAGGTGTTGGGATTTCGAACAGACTCAAGCGGTGACCCTGACCACCATACATGATTTCTTCAGCAGCCTTTGCTCCCAAGTACTACCCAAGCGGGACAAGAAGTTTGAATCGGCTTGCTTGGTCATGGAACAACTGTCAGCTCGAAAATATATCCCAAACCCTCCTCTTGCACTTCACCCCCAAACTTGTGCATTTGGCCGCTCTAGCGTTGCGAACTATGCGGACCAGATCCATCGATCAGAGAGTGCAACTTTGACAGGATTGATGCTCACGACGGCAACTGTTTTTGCAGTCGCAAGTTCCTCTAGGAGAATGAGAAAGCTGCAACAAATGAGTGACCAAGAGAATGTGCTTCACCAGTTTAACCGTACTCACGTTCTTCAGGCTGCAAGCCGTCCAGCTGCCAGAGCTGCTGGACCGACGTCAAAAAACTCAACCGAAAGTGGCGGAAGTCGCACTGAGATTCCTCTGATTTTTCGCGTCACCATACTCGCAGTCACGAAGCATACAAAAAGCTCTGGGCGTTTTGAGGTAGTTACAGTCTTGGACCCTGAGTTTGCTGATTTTGATTGCACCCTGACGGTTGTAGTGAGGGCAGGTGAGTTCCAAGCTGGAGAGAGCGCCTTTTTCATACCAGTCGGTACAACTGTCCCCGAAGACTTGGCCAGAAGATGTGGCTGGGAGGGATTGCTAGCAGAGAGCGGCTTTATTGTGAAACCTTCCCATTTTGGAAGGGATTATTTGTCCAACGGTCTTTTGCTTCCTTCTGACCTTGTTGACGATGTGTCATGTCAGCATGGAGGCCCAGAGTTGAAGCCACTTAGTTGCACAACTTCGGAGCTTCATGACATCGCTGCAGCCCTTGGGTTGTCACATGCCCCAGGTTCAGCATGGTGTGCCCGGAGCTTCCTCCTCGAGCTTGGCTTTGACAATAGTTATTATGGATCTCAATGGACTGGCACTGAAGACCAGCGTCCAACAGTTGTGGGACAGATTCTAGGAGCTGTCGAGCGTTTGGGCTTGTGCACCATACAGAGGCCGCGTATGAGTCAGTGGGTGGCTTTGAGCCGAGTAGATTCAGGTGTTAGTGCTAGAAGCTTCAAGGTCACAACAGCTCCACTGACCCCAGCGCCAAATTCGGATGTAGCAAAGATCATTGCCTCGGAATTGCCTTCCAACATCTCGATTCATCGTGCAATAGCGATACCACGCGGAGTTCAGCTGAGTCCCGCTCAAAGAATTATACGGGAGTACGGTTACTACTTCCCATCAGATGTGGTGGGGAGCTCATTCAGAGAGCATTTGGAAGCAGTTCTTCAATGTTTTTGCGGAGGGCATTGCTTTGCAAATTTTACTGAGCTCAAGAAACTTGAAGGGCTTAAAAAGAAGATCCAACGAGACAAGGAACTTCAAATGTGGGCGCACAAGCTACAAAGCTGGAAACGCTCCAGGATTCAAGAGATGGGAGGCGGTGTAGATCCCTTGGATGAGCAAAGCGAGATGGATCATGTTTCTCCTGTCTCTACGATCAAAGTGCACCAAGCCATGCAGGCTGCTTGCAAAAGAAACATACTCAGCATCGTGGTCGAGGCTATCGAGACCCTTGACACAGAGCTGATGTGCATTCGAATCAAGGGAGATGGTTTCCTCTACAACATGGTTCGTTACCTGGTGGGATCTGCGCTGGCAGTTGTTACTGGTAGACTTTCTGCGGAAACCTTGGAAACAGCTTTGGAGTCCTCGATTTGTGTTGACCTTTCTGAACACTTGGCTCCTGCTCATGGCCTGGTCCTGCTTGACCAATCACTGGAAAGTGAAGGAAATGAAGCAAGATGCTGCCCATGGATGTCGGAGAGCTCTGACTTGGCAGCACTCTCGGCAGATCAATTCCTCGAAGAACAACTCCTCCCAAAGATCCAGGAGGCATGGCATCAAAATGATGGATGGCTCAGAGAAAAGAACTCCGCCTAGACAGGCATCCACCATCCATAATATGCATACATACCAGTATCTAGTTATATACTAATTATATCTAATTATCTATTGATTAAGAATTCTACACTTATATGACTTATATGGTATGAAGAGACCGGGTGGTTGTGTCATATCGACTGGTGGTGTCTTTCTATGTCCAGGCAGTGGATAAGCCAAATGTTTTTGATGCAAGGTTGGCACCAAAATTGCGAACGGCTTCGGAGCCTTGGCAAGAGGACAAAGGCTCCAATCGCGCACCGTTTTGAAACAGTCCTGCAAGATCCATCAAGTAGATGCAGCTGCCACTTGCTAAGGAGGTGTTGGAAAACTGCACAACCGCACTTTTCTCTCAGGCAAGTTTGGGTTTAGGAGATGGTTATGATTACAAGTGATGTAAACATGCACATATATCTTTATCGATACATGTGCATGCACAAATAAAACGCCTGTGCATGCATACAGACATGCAGATACGCAGACACGCAGACACACAGACATACAGACAAACAGACAGACAAACAGACACACACACACACACACACGCACACACTCACACGGACATGGATACATAATGACATGTATACAGGCATAGTATACATACGTGCGAACATATATATATATATATATACATGCACACATGAAGACATGTATAGCCTATAATAACCCACATGTACAGTGTAAAGATCCAGGGGTTTGAGTCTGAGTCCAATACTGTTTTGGCTCAAGTAAGATAGAGCTCCGCAGCTCGACATTGTGTTTTCATGGTAGCGCGTGAGCCTGGTGAGTCCGAAGCCGACTACGAGTTGAGGCGAAGGGACTACAGGCACTCNGGGAGCGGCTGCTTCAGCCGCCCCAGTGGTGATAGAAGAAGAGAGGAAAGAGGAGGAAAAGAAAGAGAAAGAGAAAGAAAAGGGGGTTCTAGAGGCCGAGCAAAGCCCTAAGGTCAAGAAAGAGGCTGTGCCAGAGCCCAAATATCCTCCAAGAAGAAAAGAGACCAGAGAGAGCCCTAAGCCCGCTGTAAAGCCCAAGTTCGGATCTTATAAGCCCCAGCAACATTATCCAGGTGGATACCTTCAAGTCGAAACCAATAGATCGACTACATCCCCTGNCAAGTTCGGATCTTATAAGCCCCAGCAACATTATCCAGGTGGATACCTTCAAGTCGAAACCAATAGATCGACTACATCCCCTGGTGGTACCAGAAGGCCGATCACTTTGATCGGTTCTGCACATCCAGTGGTAGAGCGAGAAGAGCCTAGGAATACCCAAGAGGTCCGAAGTCTTAGAGACTATACACCGAGGCCACCCAGCGAGAGCCCAGCACCAGACGCCCCTTGGAGGAGGCAGAGTGAGAGCGTGCCGCCAAAGAAGAANACCCAGCGAGAGCCCAGCACCAGACGCCCCTTGGAGGAGGCAGAGTGAGAGCGTGCCGCCAAAGAAGAAGAATCGCTCTAAGGGTTTTCGGCTGAGATCGGCTCAATCCCGACAGTATCGAAATCTTCGAGGTCAGTTGAGGCTCGCTGAGAAGAAAGGAGCCAAAGTTGATCGGGATTTGAGAACACAGGTGTACGAATTTGGACGGGGTCGACAGGCGACTTACAAGAGGAGACAACTGAAGTTGAAATCAGTTTCTCGACATCAAATTCGACTTCGCTCAGTGGCAAGGGCGGAACCGAAGTCATCAAATCCATCATCGAGTGCAAAGGCCAAACCACGAGCAAAATTAAAGGCCAAAGCCAAAGCCCGAACCTTGACCAGGGAACGAGTTAGAGGACCAGCTGCAATTGGACAGAAGGTGCACGGACGTGCTCTCAAGCTGAGTCAGAAAATTCAGGACTTAGCCAATAGGTGGGCTGAGACAAATCCACTTTCAGCCTATTTTCTTGAGAGCCCATACCAGGTAAGACATCTTGCAGCAAATCAGCTCCGAAAGGAAACCGGAGCCAAAGGTACCATTGCAGCAGCGCTCATCAAGGATCTTNCTTGAGAGCCCATACCAGGTAAGACATCTTGCAGCAAATCAGCTCCGAAAGGAAACCGGAGCCAAAGGTACCATTGCAGCAGCGCTCATCAAGGATCTTTGGGAACAGGACGAAGCCTGTTCTTCGTGCGACGACCGGAAGAGGAAGTTAGAGCCGGGCGTCGAGGCATTCCTTAGGAAGAAAGCCGAGGCCAAGAAGAAGGCCAAGGCTGAATCTGCTGTGTAAAGCAGCGGACGCTTCGTCCGCCGAGGGGTGAAAAGGGAGCGCAGCATCTGTTCATTGGTAAGGGAAAATGGAGCAACAATTGGAACAACAATCTCAACAAATCCAAGAATTGGCAGAAACCATCCAACAACTTAGACAATCCCAAATAGCCCTAACCGCCGAGAATGAGCGGTTGAGAGAGGGTCAGGCAGGTGTCCAGGCATTAGCCCAATCCGTAGGTGCACTAGCTCAGTCATTGAAGAAAGATTNGCGGTTGAGAGAGGGTCAGGCAGGTGTCCAGGCATTAGCCCAATCCGTAGGTGCACTAGCTCAGTCATTGAAGAAAGATTCCACGGATAGGAAAATCCTCATGGACACCAAAGGTTTGGGAAGACCAGAAGTATTTGACAACACAGAAGGGAGTTTCAGACGATGGATTCGGTCAATCAACAATTTGGTTGCAGGAGTTTTCGGTCCAGACTTTGACAAAGTTTTGGAAAGCTGTTTGGATTCAGAAGATCCCATAGACCTTAAAGATTTGGCTGATAATGAACATCCCGATGTAGATGGCATAGACAAAGCTGGAGAACAATTGTATCGGNTGTTTGGATTCAGAAGATCCCATAGACCTTAAAGATTTGGCTGATAATGAACATCCCGATGTAGATGGCATAGACAAAGCTGGAGAACAATTGTATCGGGTATTATGCCACCTATGCACTGGTGAAAGTGAAGATCTGGTTGTTGGAGCTGGTAATGGATATGAAGCCTATAGGAAGCTCTGTAGGAGATGGGATCCCGCCACGAGCGGGAGGAAGAGAAACCTCCTACGGGCCATCCTAAATCCCGAACGGTGCAAAACGTGGGCCGCCGTGAGGCCAGCTATCGAACAGCTGGAGGACCTTGTGAGGAGATATGAGTCTCGGAGGTCAGCANGAGGTCAGCATCAGGGGTTCGGGAGTTGTTGAGTGATGACATCAAATCAGCTTCATTGGAACTACTTGTACCTACTGATTTAGAGAAACATCTTATCCTCAACAAGAATCGTTTGACCAGTTACGAATTGATGAAACAAGAGATTGAACTGGTTGTAGAGTCTAGTGTTGGTTCAAAGGGTTCCGTAACTAGACCAGGACAAGCTTCAAGTAGTTCAGGGCCCCAACCAATGGATGTGGATGCAGTAACCCAATGGATAGCTAGCTTGGTAAAGGGTCACAACAAAGGTAAGGGCAAAGGTAAGTCAAAAGGAAAACAAAACGATCCCAAAGGAAAAGGAAAAGGNAAAGGTAAGGGCAAAGGTAAGTCAAAAGGAAAACAAAACGATCCCAAAGGAAAAGGAAAAGGTAAGGGAAAAGGAAAAGATGGAAAAGGTTTAGGCTCAAGCTACAGTGACATTGTCTGTCACAACTGTGGTAAGAAAGGCCACAAAGCAGCTGACTGCTGGAGCAAGAAGAAAGATCAGGGCAAAGGAAACCAAAAGGGCAACAGTAAGGGCAAGAAACACGTATCAGGGCTCGAGAATGGAGAGTCAGCGGAAACGGGTGCTGAGCCCGCGCCAGAGGCTGACGTAGGCTTGTTGGATAAAATCTGCATTGCAGACTCTATCCAACAATCCTTCTGCACACCAGCGGCTGCTTCAGCCGTGGATGAGACGGCCATTTCGGCCGTNAGGCTTGTTGGATAAAATCTGCATTGCAGACTCTATCCAACAATCCTTCTGCACACCAGCGGCTGCTTCAGCCGTGGATGAGACGGCCATTTCGGCCGTGGACGAATGGGTGAGATTCAATTTGGATACAGGAGCCGCGCAGACGG
>BGPT01001092.1:283064-313047 GCA_003297045.1 Symbiodinium sp. clade C Y103
AGTCGGGGTACGTTTACCTGACGGACCGGAGCAAAGGCCAGTTAAACCTACTGAAGTGAAGACCCTGGCCAGACTCCACTACCTCTAGCTGAGCCAAAACAGTAGCGTTCATGCTGAAGAGGAACTGAGAGCCGGAGGCATAGCTCTTTGCGAGTGTACAAACGCCACTCTTCAAGAGAGGAGGAGTGAAGACATGTATANAGCCTATAATAACCCACATGTACAGTGTAAAGATCCAGGGGTTTGAGTCTGAGTCCAATACTATTTTGGCTCAAGTAAAATAGAGCTCCGCAGCTCGATGCTACGTTTTCACGTATCATACAATGCAAGATGACAGATGCCAATGGAAAAACCTCCGCGCGCCCGCTGCAGTTCCAACTGCTCTAGACATTGTGCCGGAGCTTGCTGAGACACATGGCCGACATAGTCGAGTTGTGCGCTCTAGACATCTACTTGCTGAACCCAGTGGTGCAGTGATCTAGCCGCCAGATATTCTGCACGTTCCAAAGTTCTCTATGTTCCAGACCCAAGAAACCAAATAGGGCTAGAATGTCGTTGAGCTCTGGTATGTGGAGACAAATTCAGTATGGGAAGCTTACTTCGGATATATCGTGCAGATGGGCAATAGGAAATCACTCAGCAACAACGGATGTTTATGACGAACTGAGCAATCAAAATTGAGATGAAATCCCAAAGCTTCAGGCTACCACTTAGATATCTTAGATTTGGTCATTTATCCATCAAATCCTTTTCAGAAGAAGGAAGAATCACAAAGACTTACATATTTTGGTGGCAAGCAAATCATATGTAAAAAGCCATGTTTCCCAATTCATGTGGTTTATTTGAAGGATAATCTACAGGACTCCATTTTTTGCGTAGTAAATCTGGAAGCCTTTTTCAATGTTCCCTTCATCCCAGTCTGTTGATGGCAAAACGCTGGAAATCCCTTGGAATTTCCTTGAATTTGTATGAATTTGTTTGGAATTTATTTGAAAATTCTGATGTTGGCACCATGTCTTCCACAGCAAGTGGAAGTGGAATTCGCCCGCTCTCCAGCTGTACCGGATTGGTTCGCCCCTAGGGGCACAAACGACGGATCCGCAAGAAAAAAGACCTAAGAAATTGGGGATGACCCTTGGGATTAGAGACTATCCAACAAAAATCATGGCGAATGCCGATTTAACCAACAAAAATGATGGACACAAAAAATTATGGAACATGGGGACTCAACCAACAAAAATGCTGGAAACTGGGGATTCAACCAACAAAAATGATGGAACATGGGGATTTAACCAGCAATACTGGACAATATCATTGGGATATAACTAATCCCATCCCCTATTCATATTAAACACCCCCATGCTTGATGGTCCCAAATAGTTCCAGTAATATTTAATAAGATCCCAAAGAAACACAGTGGTTTATGGGGAGTGTTTAATATGAAGTGGGTATGGGATTAATTGGGTTGGTTGTCCAAGTGTGTAAATGGCAACCATCGTAACTCTGCAGTAAATTTAAGAGTGCTGCATAAAATCCCCTGGTTTATCACTATGCTCCCTATGAAAAGATAGTGACTTGGCCGAGGAGTATCCCCCATTTTTATCCATTTTTGCACACGCCCATGTTTGGTGTAATTATTGGATCATCCCATGCCATTGGATCGTCTCACTGATCTTAAGAATACCCTACAAATGGGATACAACATGTCTGTAGCCATGGTTGCTAACTAGGTCCTAGATACCAAGTGGGATGCTCCTCAAAGATTGAAGGCATCCAGTTTGTTGGTTAGAGATCGGACCAGAAGATTGAAGGTGTGTACCCTGCTGGACGTGCACAGAAGGCACTGGAGCAACTGACAACAGGAGATTGGTTTTTCATCTCTGGTGATTTTAACTATGTTTTTTAGATGGCCCATTTATCATTGATTTTTATACCTCTTAAAATGGTAATTCCATTGTTCTGTTAGTTTACCAGAGGGCAATCTCTGGTTGGTGGTTTCCCACCTCTCAGCCATCGAACCTTGTTACGTGCTGTGACCAGCGAACTGGGATCATGATCCTCACGAAATCTGCCAGATCTGTGAAACCGCCAAGCAGATCTAGTGACCCAATGTTGAGCATGGACAGCCATGTTGATAACATTTGATAATGTTTGATAACCATCATAACATATCATAACCATCATCTGAAATCTTCATCTGCGAGACTCTCGAGACCATGCCACAATGCACTCGCCGCCGATAGAGATGAATCCATGTGGACTGGGCACCCTGGACGAACTGCCGACTTGGCAAGTGACAAAAGAAGCACAGCAGAAACCTTTCTGGTCCAACAACAAGTTATAAATCGGATGATTTTCCATTTCTGACGGGGATTGTCCAGCCAGCTACGTGAGACTACTGGGTTCAAGTTGCAAAATGCTGGAAATACAGTACCCTTCATGCCCTTGGTACGTGTTTCATCAAAGTATCCAACTTCCAATTTCCAGGGGGCTGGGCATGAACGGATCTCCCATCCTAGTTGCTGAACTCTCGCTTTGTTCGATCAGCTAGGGGTAGAACTTGTTGATCCCCGTGGTTAGAACGCATCAACTTGCTACCTACTTTCCTTGACCCTCCAAGTAGTCATACCAACTGGTTAAAGTGCATTTGTTTGTGGTAACACAGCCATTGAATTTTCAATATAGTTCAATATATGATGTAGTGATTCAGGAATTACAAAACTTTGGGTAACAAAGCCATTTAGTGGAAAAATCAAGGATCTAGATCCCTAGATACCTTGTAAGTAATTGATCTCGCGATGGGCTTCAAACGCCAAGCTGATCCCGGAGATGTAGAAGAAATTCCGGATGACGAACCGGAGGCAGGGGTGTCGTGACGGGTGAGTGTTTCGAGCTAGGAACTGGCGATTCAAATGATTTGACCTGGACAATTTACATGATTTCAATGATTTGACTTGTTTCCATACCTGCTAGATTTGACAATATGTGTTAATGTTATTGGAAAACAAAAACCTTGCATAACAAAGAGATATGCATTCAGAGCCAACCAGAGATTGCAATTGAGGATCTTCTGCAGGTCGGCATGGTTGAAGTTGCAAAAACACTGGCTATACGCAGTGACGTAGGGTTCGAGGTTTAGTGTTTTAGGCTTTGGAGTTGTTTTTTTGGGCTATTGAACAGTGTGGCCCCCTGTATGTGTATATATATATATATTATTATATATATATATATAATATGTACATATATATTTCTGCACTATTTGCACTATTGACTATCCACTCACTAATGGGAGATAATCGGAGCATATACTGTACACATATCCCCAACCTATAACATATTCCGTTGAATCCCCATGTTTTTTCATTAACACAAGATAAATCCCTTTATGAGGGTTTTCTACAATGGTGGTCCCAAAAATAATCCACGTCATTGCTCATGATGAATGGGAAAACCAATGGTTTGGGGTAGTCATATTTTAGGAAACATTAGGACACCTTCATGTTGTTGTTGCTTCATCCCCTATTGGTTACCTATGACAACAACCCACCGGAGCCCCCAGGTTAAACGTGCGGAGGTACCACGGGTGACTGTCCGCAAGGCTCGCCAAGAGCAGCACCGTGATCGTTGGGTTTTCGCCGGAGATCCAGTGGTAATATCCACCCAAAAATGGGGTGGGGGAATGCAAAACCATGCTGGATTATGTTTTTGTTTTTTTAATTACAGTATGTATATGTACTTGTTGTTGCTCCTTGACAATCTGTCTCTTGTGAGCTTAGGTTAGTCGGTCGACACCACATGTCCCACGAAAATGTTTCCAAGTCTAGCAGGGGATCAACAATACACCAGACGACCGGGGTCAAACTTGGTGAGCGGAAAGTTTCTTGGGTTTGTTTTGTCAAGAAATGTGAAAAACATATAAAAACATATCATATTATGTATATATCATATTATGTATATAATATATATATATATATATATATGTACATAGGAGTCATACCCAGCAAGGGTATTTCGCTTGGCTGTGGAAGTGAATTGGTTGTGTTTTTTGCTAGCTGCTAGTTTCATGGATGAGTATATCATACCCAGCTCAAATATGCTAAATTCACGTTGTATTTGTGTCAATATCAGCCATTTGTGTCAATATGAGGGCATATGAGGGCCTTTTTTCTTGACTTGGTTTTAGACCTTAGGGAACATTGTGGAAAGAAAATCTCGGAATTGGAGGGAAAAGATCTAGAATCTAGAGGAAATCCCGTTTTCCATTGGAAAACCAAGGGTTTCTTTGAGATTTCCCCTCAACCAATCCCATTGGAAAACATGGACAATCTCGCGGTGGTTACCCCACTAGATGACTCCCTTGAATGATGGTTTAGATCATCAGCTATATGATCATATGATCATATTGTAATCTCTTTAGTATTCAGGTATAGTGTAATTCTGCATAACATTTGTTTACATTCAAATACACATAGGTAATCATCATTACATGTGCTGCAACCCAGAGCTCACTGTTGCACAGTTTCGCCATGTTTAGCTGGCGAACCGGTTGCTGACATGGGGGTGTGCTCTTTGTGGTTCCTGACTGGTGATGAGTTTTGGAGATGCACGAAAGATGGATGGCATCACCGTTTTCACAGGAATTGCCGAACAGTGTTTCTTCGAGGCTGGCCCATGTACTGCTCACATGACCAGCCCGAAGTGATGGTTCATGCATTTTGTTTTTTTAACCAATCATGGGAAATGACCCCAAATAACCATAAATAACCCTACCTCATTTGGCAGAGGGAAAATTGGTGGGAATTCCGAATGATAATTTTGACATCTAAATCTAAAATCATTGTTTAACTGGATGTGCTAAGTTGGTGAGTCTTTTCTCTCCTTACCTACAAGAATGGGAGATTTAGTGAATAGTGTTTTATTGCCTTGGCCCCTGATGCAGCAATTTCAGGTCGATGTTTCCATAGATAGTTCATCCCTATGTATTCCGTCAAACATGTTCCAGCTGTATGAATATACAATGCCTGGATGGATCTGGATGGTATGAAATATAATGTGACTCCCCCAAAACATGCGTAAAAAAAAAAAAAAAAACATGTTTTTGCCTTAACTTCCACATGTTCATGAGTCCATTTGAGGGTCTACAAGATGGTGCCCCCTAGTTGTAAGTTGCTTTGGGACCTCATCTAATTTCAGGCGTAGCTGTGTATATATATATATAAATATATATATACACATCATATTTTAAGTCACCATGTTCATTGATTATATCCGCATTGTTGTCCCTTTTGAACAGGTGTTGGTAAATATACCGTTTTTAGGAGTTTTCAGACATCATCAACAAATGTATTGGAGATGTAATATCCCCGTTTTAGTTGGGTGGTATGAAAAGATTGGCACATTTACCCTCCTGTAAACTAACGTAGGTGTGGAAAACCCGTGATTCGTAGATCATTTTCCTGGGGAAACTTTAGGCTTTCCACATCTTTTTGTATGTTTACTCGAGGGTCCCAACCCCCCTGTAAAAATAGCCATGCAATTCCCTCTGGTTCCCTGTTGTTTTCAGGAACAAGCCATGGCTTCGCGCTTCTCTCCTGCGGCGGAGGTGGTGGATGTGGATCTTTTCCAGTGATGAACCACATGAAAGCCCAGTTATTGGAGGTATAACCCAAGAACTAGAATAAATCCTATAGATACTTGGGTTTGTCTGAAAATTATGGGAAAACCCCAATCCACAAAAAAGGTGTTGCGAAATCATTTTCCCTTTTCAATGGCTAGAGTTGGGGTATACCGGTATACCCATGTCTACCTCATTTTCAGACACACCCACATCAACCATTCTTAGGATGACGAGCTGGATGTGTCACATATATTCCGAGTACTTAAAAGGCACAAAATTTTGCAGGAGATTAAACTTGGAGATGATAACAGACCAGTAAGGGTAGATGTCCTCCTGTCCTGATGATGCCGGTTCTCATTGGAGATTTGCAGTTATGGTTATCTCCTAGAGTATGAAGGGCAGAATTACCGGAAACCCTATACTTGGGCGTTCAAACCAGGGTATTCTATAGATGTTCGTTCAAATCAATCTCCATCGATTCATATTATTCCAATATCATCATATAATCCACATAAACCCATATATACTATATCTAATCCACTAGAAATCCATAAGAATCCATTGACTATCACCACATGATGCCACATGACCATCGCTAATTTCAAGATTTTCGAGATCAAAAAACGACACTGGGAGGCGATCGATGATTCCTGCTGCTATGCGCGGGTAAAGTTTTTCGGCCAGACAGGGTTTTGCAATCCAATGGTGATCCCTTGATCTTCCCCAGCAGCAATGTTTGAGGTATACCCTCTGGTGAACTAGCATAGCTATAGAAAATCACCATTTTTAATGGGAAAATCCACTATAAATGGCAATTTTCAATAGCTTTTGGTATGTTTACCAGAGGGTACCCGCTTTTGGAACCTGCATGGAAATCCAGAAAAGGTGAACAAAAATCATTAGGAAGATCATGTTCAGATATGTTCAAGACCTCACATGGAGATGGATACAAACAGGTTGGATGGAGACCATGGTTTTGACATTTTGAAGCATAAGTCTACCCGGAATTAAACCAACAGACGCAGGAAAGAGACGGGCAAAAGTGATCTAGTCGGTTGTTAATCCGTTCTTGGCCATGTGTCTGATGACCGAATCTATTCTGTTCCTTCGAGTTGTTGTTTCCTACACGGGGTCATGCTGCCGGATGTGGATCTGTGAAAGGAATCCTCATTTTTTCTGGAAGGTGGTTCCCCTGGGCTGTTAGCTAAGTTAATCTAACTTTGGTTTCTGGCAAATATATCATAATATATATTTATATATAGTCAAAAATGTATATGAACCAACTAATAACTAGATAGCACCACTGGCAGCACCTTGTGAAATTTGCATGATTTTAGCAATGACTTGCATTCATCATGGAAATGCGCTTTTCGAAGCTTACTGCATCATTTATGGGCGTTTGAAATATATCATATGCATGGCTTAATAAACTCAACTTGGAGTATTTGCAGGCATCGGATTGGGTTATTTGGAATATTTGAATCCAGATTTCACTTAGATACCAAAACATGAACCATCGAATTGGTCTCACTTGGTTGCGTTTTTCGAGTTTTCAGCCATAGAATAATTTGAGGCCACGGATTTCCTTCTCCATGGTGGAAAAGTAGATAACAGGCTAACCACATGTAACCACCATTTTTCACATTGTAAATAAATGATGGGCTTCATGGCCTGTTGTTTCTATCCTCATGGTTTGTATTTTGCTTAACCCAGCTTTGCAACCCGACACCAGTTCCAGGGTTGTTCCAGGCTTCTAGTTGACCCAGACCTAAAGGTTGAAACCCATTTTGACCACTGCTGTTGGGATTTGTTGATTCCTATTTGCACTGTTGGTTCAATCCCCATTGTGGTGGGTTCAAGTAGTAAACTCCTAATCTTTACTAGTTGCAGCTGCTTAAATCTCTATGTTCATGAGCTTGACCCGTGTTGGGGATCATGTTTCAACGAATACTTGGCACTACTTGGTGGCTCATCCCAGGAATGGAAAGTGGATTATTACCCCAGTTACTTTTGAAAGATGTTATAACTAGGGTCCCATTCCCGGCTAGTTCGCCACTAAGTATTCAGTACAAAATTACCATTGGGTAAACGTTTACATAGATGCGGAACAAAAACACCATTTGTAGATCATTTTCCCAGGGAAACAAAGAGTTTTGCACATATGATATGTAAACATTTATCCAAGGGTAAATCCACTCGATTCGTGTTTCGCATGGACCCCCGTGTTTCAGCGTACCCATGTCTCTCGCCAAGCGCAGCGCACGTTAGGATTGGCCGCGCCGTACGTCAATGTGCCGTGAAGCGGCAGGAGGTGCCAGCATGTGCAAGCTGTTGCTGGCGTTTATCGTGATGTTTTTTAGTTCATAGTGTTTGCAGTCCTCAAGGATAGAATTGTCACGAATTATCTACAAAAAATAGTGTGAACCTATACTATAGACCAATGTAGCCAACTATTGAAGCAGCAGCTTGCGGGATTTTTGACCAACGAGATGGGGAAAGTTTACTGGGGAGACCATCCAACAATGGCTGTATTATTGTATTCAACTGTTTCAACCATTCATTTTGGAGGCCAATTGGTAATATGGATCCCAAGCTATAGTAGTTTATGAACATTTGGCAACTAGTTCGATATATCTTACTTATACAGTATACATGATATAAATATACATAAGTATCTCTGAACCTTGGCAAATAGTTCAATGTCACTTGCTGTTCAATGGGAGCGGGCTTGGCAGGGGACTCACGGATTCCATGTTTTTTTACTGGAACCAAAAAGGTTGAAGATACCAGGTAAATACCCCATAAATATCCTCTTGTTATTTAACATAGCCATGGAAAATCACCTATAATGGGAGGTTTCTAGCTGGGAAAATCATCTATAAATGAGCAATTTTCCACAGCTATGTTGAATAACCAGATGGTATCCATAGATGTATTGCAATGATCCCATGTTTCAAATTTGTATTACCCTCTGGTCATTTAAGATAGCAAGGAACAATAAAAAAGATAGAATGGGTAGATGATCTATAAATGAGCAATCATTGTCCATGTTCCACAGCTATATTAAATTACCAGAGGGTACATTCGATTAAGTCACCATGCAAATTCCAGTAAATTCCTCTAAAATCCCACAGTAAATACCATGAAATCCTCATTTTGCCACATGAATCCCTGTTTCCAGCGCTGGAAATCGATGCCAGGGTTGGTTCTGCCCAGAGCACACCTGGGAAGATCGGCCTGGAAGCCTGGTATTACCATGGAGACGCCGATGGAGACATGGGTCTCTTTGAGACTGGGCTATACCCATAGAATGACAATTTTTCATAGGGAATATGATGCTTAACCAATGGATGTATCATTGGATTGGGTTAAGGGAAAATTTACAGGAAACCATGGATTTTCCTATGAAATATAGGGGTTTCCTGTATTTTTTCCCTTAACCTAATCCAGTGAATGTAGAGTCTCGAGGTGCCCGATTTTCGGACAAACCCATGTGGGAAATGGAACATGTTACCGTAATGGATTTGTTCATGGGATTTCATGTGATACAGTGGAATATGGAACCACAAACAGGATATGTCTGCAGTTATGGACCAAATGCAGCTGTGGCCATGGGATGAAATCACTTCTGCAACTAAGGTGAACAATATAACTTACATGAGGTTATAAGATGTTATAAGCCAGTTCTAAGATGTTATTGTTCTTGGATATTGGCGTGTCTTTATACATGGGGTATACCCCAAAATTGGCGCTTCTAGGCTAAAAATCCGTGTAAATCACTGGATTCATGGGCTATTTCTAGATGATTTACCTATCATTAGATATCAAATGATTTTTGATGATATATAAATGGGAAAGTCATTTGAGTGAATTGTGATATTAGATAAATAATGATAAATAGATATCAATATATGATTCAATATATCCTGTGTTTATATATAGATATACCAATATTTATATATCTAAACTAAACTATATATTGGGACATTACACTGGGCTTTTTGTTGTGGTTCACCAATGATAGTCACCCACCATTTAGGGATGACAACTTTACCACGAGAATGGCTGGGTAAACCCTGTTCCAGAGGTACAGAGATACTTTTTTCATCAAACATTGGCCATGTTTCTTGGTCTATGAGGCAAAACGTGGCTATGATGATATATGTATATATATACACATATTATCTACATGTATATTAATTATTACGCATACATGTATTATAAAATATATGGATATATGTATGAGAAGTGCGGGGTTGGTACTTTTAGATGTTGTGTGGTGTTCGAGATATAGATTCCCACTGGCTACTACCCTTGGGAGTGGTGCCACGACATCGGTGCCATGTCACAGCGGATATCAATCCACAGCACATCATCCGGGTATCAGAAGGTTTTTGGATATCTAAAAAAAAAGAACAAAAACAACAAAAACAAAAACACCTGTGTAAACCAGGAGGTTGGGCACCTTTCAATCATTCTCTCGTGGATGAAATCATCTACTGTATATGGATGTACCCCTTATCTCCATGTTCCCCAATCTGGATGATATCACTTGGTAATGAACAGTCTATCCTGAAAGCCATGGCCCATTTAGTTCCATGATTTACGGTTGAAACATGGTGAGTTTCTATAGCAAATTGTCAGTTTTCTGGAGGGGAATAGCACATTTCAGGCACGAACATGATTTGATCGTATATTGCGGAGTAACAAATAGCGGATCGTTAAAAAAATCAAATGCTATTGAATCCCACTAAACCACCCAAGAAAACACCATGTTTCATCCCATTAGGCTAAAGTATGGTACGTATTGGTACGTTTCATCCTATAATTAAGGCTGTCAACTCCATCATATGGAGCTTTCCAATCGATGGGGTTACCCCTAGTTCTCATCCATTTCAATGTAATTCTCCATTATACATCATCCAGCTATTGGGGTAGATCCATGACTTATGAAACCTCTACATTGTCTATAATATAGTGTCCAGTCATGCAACTAGTGATTCTTTATTAGCAATGATATCACTATTGAATCCCATAAACACATGAACATAATTATAACGTTTAACTATTGAGACATTAATGTAGCTACCCTCTGGTAAACAGCCACAGAACGAACTGGGAAATCACCATTTTTAATGGGACAATCCACTATTTCTATGTTCATTTTCAATAGCAAACTGTTAGTTTACCAGAGGGTAGTGATTTTTTTATTCCACACGTCACATATTTCATCCCATGAAACCTCTGTAAGTTCCGGCGGAGAGGCGCCCGCTGGGCCGTGTGGATGGCGTCGTTCCAAAGGCCGGATGGCGTGGAGGATTCTTTCTTTTCTGGGTGCGAAACTCGTTCCAGTTCATATCTATATACTAGGCGTATGATATAAATAGTATTAAATAGTTGACTATCCTGTGTTTATAGATAAATACTGTATAGTTCCAACTATGGTTGATTGTATATATAAATCGGTGATGAAACTTAAGATATGATTGAATAATGATTTACCCTCCGGTGTCCTCAAAGGTGCGGTTTCAAGGAAATTCCCTTAGATTTGTGCTGGTTTATAGCTGTGGATTACCGGAGGATACCGGAGGGTATGTGGCAACTTATGATAGGAATCAGAAGTTGGTGATACCATGGTATAACATGTTAAGTCATGTTATATCCATTCACTACATTTGCAACTCAAAGAGTGCGCGTTTTTGTTAGCTTTCAGAAGTGGGTATGAAGCGCCCAAGCATCGTAGAAATTGGTGATTATGATTGGTTGGTGGCAACAACAACATCACCATCAACATGGTTCCTAAAGATCTGAAGGACACCCATCCAGCTACATCACGTCACCCAGTTTATAGTGTTACAATATGTTACGTATTTTGCACATCTCCATTTGTATATCTATGGTTCATTATAGGATGGGCTATTATTATCAACATTATACTGTTATGTCATAATCGTTATTTATCAATATTATCAATATTATCAACATTATCAATATTATCAATATTGTCATTATTAGATTACTACTATTATATACTGTTATCATTTATCAATACTACCATCTACCCATCTATCATTTGGGCGGGCCACATTGTACCGTTTCTTCGCCAGTTTCGCAGGTGCAGTTGCCGCAACTTCTGCGGGAGGCAGCCAGAAGCACGGATCCAGAGGTGCGGACGCGAAACCGCCGGGCAAGTCATAGGGTCTGGTACAATGTCGGGCCCTCCTCAGTTGTAAGTTGGTTTAAAACCTCAAACTTTAGTGATAAGTATCAACAACTATAGTGATTGGAGGTATAGACCAACTGAGCTATATAGAGGGCCCCACTTTGTATAGATGAAAAATGGAGGTTTATAGCTGGGAAAATCATCTAGTAAGTAGCAATTCATGGCATTTTCATGGTGATTGAATTTGATTAGCAACCGCGATATGTTCAATTGGGTTATGGGATTAGTGAACTGGTCAGTACCTGGATTATAACTGGCGATTTTTCATGGGTGACAAACCAGTTTCCAAGCAGTAAACTAATCCCATGGCCCATCCATGTTCCTTTCGGCTATTATAATGACGACATTGGAATCTGACCAGCAAAAATTAGGGATTTGGGATTTAACCAATGAAGAGTAGATATGTTTGTGCAACATTGGAGGATATCCCAAGTTGTAAAGCTCTGTATGAAAGGAAGGGGAACGGATGGTCAAAACCTGTGGGGAATGATGGGTTTTCCCCACATCAGACGAAGCCATATGAGGCCTCCAGGGATCATCGGGTACCAATGACCCGGCCATGGGATTAGTTAACTGGTACGATGGGATACAAGTGGCTGATATCATGTTATAACCCAGTTACTAACCAGCAAACCAATCCCCTGGCCCATGCGGACGTAGGTTCCGGTTGCGTACCTTTCACTTGCCGAAGCGCCATTCTTCACTTGAAACAGACATCTGATGACAATATCACGCTGTCAACATTGATTCTTCGGGATGACATTCGTCTGATGCACGGTGCCTTTTTGTGTCAGGCAGAAAGACGAAGTCAACGAAAAGTCCTAAGAAGTGCCAGTCTGCAGGCCAGGTGGCCAATTCTTGTGACATTGGGGGAGATAGCCTGAAAATTCAGATCAGATGATGTCATCATTGTAGAGTATGATTATGATTCTATATGAGTCCAAGCTTGGGAACTCCTTCCGGAGGGGATGGCTTCACAGTTTGACCCATCTGGCAGCACTGCAGTGTGGATTTTTGGGGTGAAATTTCACATCTGAATTCCCTTCCCTCTAGGCTTTGTTCATGTCATTGGAGGATTTTCGGGGCCCACATGGGAGATTTGGTATTTGATATAGTCAGGGAATGGGATTGTTTTGTTTTGGTTGCTGTCTCAGATTCGCGAACTGAACCCAGCGATGCGGCCTTTGGCCATCCTGATGGTCGTCCTTTGATGTTTGGTGGTTTTCAGATATTTCTGGGGTTGCTGAAGGTGGTTTTGGATTTTCCTTATGGGGAATCTACTGGAACTATGAACGATGTGTTACTTGCTGGCGCCATCTTCAGCTATTCCGAACTCCAAGTGACGGGCACATTTTCGGTGTTTTGTGTGTGTGTGCGTATGGCGTATGAAAAACAGATTTTGAATGCTTTATATAAAGCTACTGGCCATCCATGTGAGTTTTCCCATGTTTTCCCAAGTTCTACACTTATCTCAAAATTCTAGATTCTTGGAATATTCAACCCCAAGCCTCACCCTCCGTTTGAGAATTGGCATTACCCTATATGTGATTTCTCGGGGATTTGGTGGTTTTGGTTGGTCCTGCTTGGGCAATCGTAGTGCAAATCAACGCACCGTGAATATCACTGAAGTTCGCAGGTCTCCAGAAGCCATGAACAGATCTAGACAGTAGATTGTAGTTGTCTTGGAATATCGTGGAATGTATCACCCTATAATAACTATAGATATTCTATAACCAAGAGAAGTAGGGTAGGATATCTTAGAAGATGATCCATCCTTGATATAGAAACTATTGTCCAAAGATGTCCAAAGTATATAGGAACTGTTACCATCGATGGAGAATGCTCCTCCGGATCCCAGGCCTTGGACGTGAAAGAGTTGAGTCGCTTTGGATCCAAGGACGGGCCAAAGTAGTGGGACGCTGTTGCTGAAAGTTACCCTCTGGTGAACATATAAAAAGCTATTGAAAATGGCCATTGAAATAGCGGATTTTCCCATTAAAAGTGGTGACTTTCCATAGCAAACTGTTAGTTTACCATACGCTATACCTTTAGATGGGAACCATCGTACTTTTGGGGGGAAGTAGTGCCCCTGGCTGGAGTCCTGCGGATGGACTCTTCCATGTACCCAACAAACGCGGGAAGTCATGCCCCATTTTTCGATGATTCAATCACCATTGAATCGGCCTTCAATCCCCAAGTTGGATGGTTAAATCATGTTAAATCATAGTAAATACCCGCATTTGATGCCGAAATCCGCATTTTTCATGGTTAAATCTCCATCCAATCCCCATATTTGGATGGTTCAATCAGTTCAATCCCATCCCCAGGCAGTGCCGCAGCTGTTGGACACGCCACATGCAGAGGTCGTTGTGGGGAAAATGTCCTGGCCCATGGGGATTTTGAACACCCACTGATATCTGTTGGAGATTTCCCCAATGCCCTCTAGTTATTTAACATAGCCATGGAAAATGGTCCATTTATAGATGATTTATGTTGATTTCCCTATTGAAGATGGTGACTTTCCATGGCTATGTGAAATAATCAGAGGGTAATTAGTACATGTGAATGGGACATGTTCTAACCCCTTTGAATTTCAGCGGAGGCATAGGAGAATCCAGCAGAATGGCACAGTTGCCACAATTTGCTTTGATTCAGTTGGGTGAATTGTTTTTTTCTTGCTTGATGATGGGTTGCATTTGCATTTTTTTTTGCTTCGTTTCCCTGAGACGCTTGGAATCTAAATTGTTAGTGGCTTGAATTTGAATGTGTTCCTTTCTCAGTCATTGAGTAATGGTTGGTTTGGTCAATTGACAGATTAGCTTATTTTGCTATTTGAAGGGTATCTAGTATCTAAGACTATCTAAGGATTATAGACATATAATTTATAATTTCTAGTAGATATCTGGGATTGCCCCCAGTAAATCATCAGGAGGCCATTTTGTTCTTGCTTTAATATCCCATGTTTGTTGGATACTGCGTTCAAAATAGTTTCACTTTTTACGTCAAATCATGCAATAACCACTATATACTTGGAAAAGAAGATACAAGAAACAATGTGAAAATCAATGTCTTTCCATCTCTTTGTTCCCAATTTCACCAGTGTGAAATCCGCCATCCCAGAGATAAAGCCAGCGCAGGTGGTGAAGAATGTGATGCAACAACAGGAGGATGATCTTTGGTCGGGGAAGCTCAGGTGGTCCGAGATGTTGGGAAGGTTTACTCAGGATTAGCCTCTGGTTGTTCTTGATCATGGTTAATATTCACCCAGAAATGGAGCCCCAGTTTTTGATCATTACCCCTATAAATCAACCATGATTGGGGAATATGAACCATATAAAACACCATGGCTACCCTCCGGTAATCAAACGTGGCAATTGGAAATCCCCGAACTAGCCATGGAGGTTTCTGGCTGGGAAAATCAGCGAACTAAATGATGGATTTTCCAGCACGCCACGTTTGATTACCGGAGGGTAAACAGATTTAGTGGGATTTACTATGATTTAATGGGGGGTTCCATGCTTTGATGGGATCTACCCTCTTCAACAGTTTGCGAACTGGAAGCAACGGCCCCGTTCGATGATGTACCCATGAAATATGATGATCTTCCATAGCTCTGTTAAATTGTCAGAGGGTAATAGCTAAACCACCAGCTTACTCATCTGCATTTTAGTCGAGTTTGTCTAACTTTTTTTCTAGCGATCCCCCAAGTGTCGGGATTCATGCATCAAGTGTTTGCATTATTTTTCAAGTCCCAACAGGGCACCAATGGACCCATGGGCCATTGGCAGCATTCGCATTTCACGGCTATTTGAGTAGTGTTCAAAATTTGTATTGGTTGAATTTGGCTGTACTACCCAATATTTTGGTGAAAATCATAATCCATTGCGGGATTTCCTATTAACCAACCAGTGTAATCGAATGACAGATGGTTTTGGAACTCTGCTCAATTGAAATCACTCTCTAAACACTTTATTTGGCCGCCGCAGTCCCTGGCTCAGCAAGAACAGCTGAATTAAAGTCACATGGTCCAGATAGGGATATGATATAAGAATATGTAAGAGGGGGTTCACGGCGAAAGATAAGGATTTAAGCAATGAAAAACGGATAGTTCATTTGGAAATGGGTGATAACGCAACCCCTGGCAGTCTTATGAACACATATATCATAATCAATCGTGGATGGATGGCCATAACCCATATCATCATGTTTTGAACATGGCAAGTATATGGTGATCAAGTCCAAGTCATTTCTTGTTTTTCATTGTTCAAGTGCCACTTGTTGATCATTAAGTCCCGATTTTACGCGGTAAACATCCAAATTCCTGATATTTCTTGGCTTGCCAGATTTTTTAATCCATTATTGGATCAATTTAAATTCATTTGTTGATCAATTTGTTGATCCATTGCAATATTCAAGAGCCGCTAGGATGGTCACTTTTTTTCCGAAATCTTGTTCCATGTTTTCCAATGCTTCCATGTTGTTTCTCCATTTGCCCATGTTTTTCCCATGCCGAGGCAAGAGGTGATGCGCGTCCGCGCACTGGACCAGGCGGAGAGTCTCTCCGCGCCGCGAAAAGGGGAGCGGTGCGGGGACAACGGGATGTGGGGAGAAGTTTAGGCCTATCTCCAAGAAGATCATCATATTGAAGTATCTAGCAGAGTCTAACAGTGTGGAAGTGGGGATATATGGGGAGAATCATGGAAGTGAAGATCAAATGACAAAACACATGATGTAGTTGGAAGGGACAAAACATGTGTATGAGTCTTACTAAAAGACATGTAGAACCGCTGCCTGAAAGCCGGTGTGCCATATGGATTTTGATATTTTGATGTGACTTTTGCCTACTTGATGTGACTTTCTTCCAACTCGCTGTGCCATGGGGTTGATGTGACTTCTGCCCAACTTATGTGACTTAAACCCTCTGCCAGTAGTATGATCATACAACATGGGAAGATCTCCAATGCTGGGAATTGGTTTGGCAGTATTTTGGAATGGCTGGACACAACGTTAGATTTAATCAGCCAAAAACAAGGGGATCAGCCATCAAACATGTCGGATCTCAGGAATGAAATTGGGGATACAAAATTGGATCATCAAGTAGAACTGTAGTTCAATATGTGTTACTCTTGTGCCATCGATTGGGGAAGGTAGTAATCAACACGGTATCCATGATTGGCCATGTACTGGGGTGAAGTTTTCCATCGAGGAAGATGCCTTTTTTTTGGGAGTGCACCAACCAAAAAAAAAATGTGGTGACCAGTTCTCACACTAAAAACATGGATTATTCTGACATACTTTCTGGCACATATGCTGACATTCTTTCTGGCATTCTATTGGGCATCTATTCTGACATACTATTTGGCATTCTAGTTGACATATTATATCATATTCTAACATTCTATCTGGCGTTCTAAGGGCATTCACTCTGGCATTCTTTCTGACATATATTCTGACATTTTATCTGGCATCTATTCTGACATTCTGTTTGGCTTCTTTGTGGCATTCTGTCTTGCATTCTCTCTGGCATGAGTTCGGGTCCAGGCCCACTCCACAGCCTCTGGAGATCGCCACATCGTGTTCGGGTCCAGGCCCGGCCCACAACCTTTGGAGCTCCAGAGCTGGCAGACAGGAGGCGAAGGAAGGAGAAGCAAGGAGTGAGTGAGTGCGTGAAGGAGTACACATTTAAGTTACTATCTAGAGACCCCTGGCAAGTGGGAAATACTTGGATTAAACAACATTGAGATTGATTTCACCAACAAGACGGAAGGGTCAGCAACCCAGGAGCCATGGCATATCGTGCTACTTAGATGGGCCATGGGATTAGTTGACTGATTAGCAACTGGTAGTTTTTTTTTGGTAAGGTACAGCCCGCAGTTAACTAATTAATCCCATGGACCATCGAAGTACTTGCCCCTATTATTTGTTTTTTGCATGTGTTTGTTTGTCATGGTGCTCGTATTTGCAACTACCTATAAAATGTGTTCCTTTCGGCTCAACAAACGCGAAGCCACCCACTTGCTGGGGCTCCGTACAGACGGATGTTACCTGAAATACACTGATCCCGTCCATGCCAATCCTGCTGGTTGATATGTGTATGTGTTCAACACATGGACCCTAAATGGTTTGATACTGAACATGATCACACTTGGGAGCCGGTTGGTACCAAACATGACTTTGCCTATACCGGTGTTGTACTGGCTGGCTCAATGGGACTTATGATAATCGAATCAAATGAACCCCGCATTCGCCGCATCGCATCAATGAATCACCTGTCCAAAATCCCAGCATTCACTTGAAACCTTTCTCAACTTGGGAAGGTCAAAATCCTCCATCATGCTCTATTTCAACACCTGGAAACTACCACTGTTTTTGGGGGCTCACAATTTTGGACTAACCGACTAACCCACACACACACACAATGTGAATGTTGCAGCTGATTGAGTTTGATTTTAAATACTATGTAACTATGTATTGTAAACTGATGATTTCAGGGCTATCCAAGACATTCCAAGACTATAATCCATAATTCTGGTGGTCAAACCTGTTTTTTCAGAGTTACATCTTTTTGTTTGAGTTTCTGTTGTTTTATTTGTGTTTTTGTTTCATTAAATCGGCGCTGTGCGAGCCTTTGTTTTAACAATTTTGAGTTGGTCAGTTGGTCAACCACTTTATTTCGTGTGTTTCCTCTCTTTCACCACATCGAATCCTGCAGCCATGGTGCTAAGGCATCCGGGCATCCCCTCTTGTTTGGATTGAAAAATCTGATCTCCTCTGGTTATTTAACATAGCCATGGAAAATCCCCTATAAATGGAGGTTTTAATGGGCAAATCATCTATAGATGAGCCATTGTCCATGGCTATGTTAAATAACCAGATGATATCCTTTGTAAACGATTGCCGATCGTGAATAGCAAAATATCACTAGATTTATATACAGGATTTTCATCCTAACTTTGGGGTTGAACATGAACCAAGTCGCAAACCAACCTAGAGATGGGACATGCATATGATCGGTTTTCTTGAGGAAGCTTTGACCTACATTTTCATGGCGGAGTTTTCATATGTCAAGCTACTGGAAGGTAAAACGATCTGAGACTTAAACAACCATCGGATTCACGATTGTCAAGGCACATGTCTACTCTTGGACAGCAAACATTGGCTGGCAAGGCGCTATTTGTAGATGATTTACCTACTGAAACTCCGGCCATGTTTGATTACCATCGAGGAAAGAAAGTGTGATGTGAGTGATCTTTGGCCCACAGTTGGAACCTTAGTGGGTCTCTGGTTTTAATGCTTATATATTTATATAGATATGTGATATGTGTATTATATATATATATAAACAAATAATGTATCTATGCATACACAATTCTGAATGTATAGACAATAATCATATCAATACATACTGCGTGTGTATATATATATATACATATGATATGCATTGTATATAACATTTAGATGGATATGGATATCAACAATCAGGTCGAAATTGCCCCCCTGCCATCTCAACAGCGTCCAGATTCAAGCAGGCGGCGGTCAAGTTCTGTGGGTCATGGGCTTAGGGGGAAAGGGAGTCTTGGAAGGGGATAAATCTAGATGAATCTAGCCATTCCATTTTTGTATCATTGTTTGAATAGGTGGTGTACTATATGATGCTTATATGCTAAGTTACTATCATTACTGATCATCACATATTCACAGAGTTGTCACATGCTTTTACACTATTGATATATACAGATGGTTTATAATCACAAAGGTATTGAGGACTGAACCAACAACGTGGGAGATGTTGTGATATACATATATATATATATATTATATCCATTTGGGTGAATACAACGATCTCACCTTGATGCAACCATAGATGTTTATGCACAGAAGAAAACTCAAGTTGGTGAAGTATGACAAAATTCTCATGACAAAACTCAGACAGAATCATACATGTATGGAAATTCAACATCAGCAAACAGTGCAAATAGGAATTCAGAATCAAACCTCCATGGGCTCATGAGTAAGATGGCAATTGATTGCTAAGAAGAGGGTGCTTAGGTATGAGTGAAAAATAGTAATGCACCTACCAGTCTATGGCTTAAAGATGTTGCATGAGTAATGTTGAACATATGATGTGATATTTGATCAATGCTGGCGGAGGGGCAAGAAGGTTACATTTGGCATACTTTTCTTAATTTCTGCATCAAAAGGGGGAAAAGTGCTAGTGTTCGAGTCAACTGTAGGTGAAGGATGGTTATAGCACTTCGTTCAACCAACCGTTAGTAGGTTACTGGATGGTGGTCATCCCCATACTGTACCAACTTAGAGACGTTGAATGGTTCAGGGCTTAAGGTTGGATTTACCACATCTACCACTGCAACGGGGAAAACCTTGGGTTGGCTAGGTCAACATGTGCACAAATAAGTGGATATTGAGGAGGGAAGTTTGTCACACTGTACTTCAGCCACCCATATCGGTCTCGCCATAGTTATTGCTTGTTACTTTTGCATTTTCTCATTTTTAAGCGGTATCAAGTTAGATGTACCACATCTCTCATGCTTAGAAGTGGTGATAGACAGAACATTATGGAATGTTGTCAGAATTGTAAGGGAAATCCTGAGAACTTTGGAAGAATCTATCTAACCTGTCTACACAATTTCCTTTCACGGCAAAATGACATCTCATTATCACCCAGATTTAGGCTCTGTTATTGGATATACCCCTACAATCTTGGACCCCCAAGTGATATTTGTTGGGTTAGGTAACCCCATTACCTATAGTTATTTGTGTCTCATAAACCATAGTGACATTGAAGTTGTGTGGTCCCCAACCGAGCCATCATAAATCAGCTATAAATCACATGAAATCCCCATGTGTTTTCCTTTAAATCACCTCCTATGAGTTTCCCATTGTAGTCTTGGTTTTGGGCAACAGATCAGCGTTGAGTCGGCCCGAAGGTGTGGCTGTCCGCGGTTTCAAGCGCGGTTTCATGCTGGTGGCACTAGCTGACCCTGGGCTGTTCATCGATGGGACCATGGAGCTGGACCAATGGAAGGAAATCATCGATGGGGATACGGGAAGAATGGCAATACAATGGAATATGATGGAATATGGTAGGAACATGATGGGAAAAGGGAAAATGATGGGAAAGTGCTGGGAAAATGATAGGAATATGGTAGGAAAATGATGGGAATATGATGGGACTAAGCAATGAAAATTGTGTTTGAACCATCAAAACTGGAGGATTTATGGGGTTATCTAATGTCTATCATGGGAATATTTCATGGGAAATTCATCTACTGTAACAGATGGGAATACAATGGGGAAAAAATTAACAATTTCATGGGGATTGAGCAACTTGGATGCATGGAACTGAGCTATATACATATACTGAAATCCTAAGTTTGGGATTGGACATGGACCCATTGTGGCAGATTACATGACTGTTTCGGGGGCAACAGTACCCCTACGTTTATCAACCGCGGTTGACATTTCCCCATATGCTCAATTTCTGTTCTATTTACTGCACATGCGTTTTGAGTCATTGTCGGGGTATATCGGGGTAAATGATCGTACTTGGAGCACATGAGTGAGATTATTTTACATAATATAATCTGAACCTATTGTTGTGATAGAAGCACACATTCACACATCCGTGCGTTGATTCCGATATTGACATTTTACATTACTGTGCCTTGGAGTTCCAATGCCATGCCCTGCTCCAAACAGAGCCAGTGGTGGTGCAGGCTCTAAAGCCAGTGGCAGCTGCTGCAGTGCAGGTTCTACAAAGAGACCACACAAAATGCCAGAGAAACTGAAGAACCAACTGCACCACCCTCGAGTATTTGAACCTATTTGATCCAAAAGAGAGCATCCAGAAATGGTAGGTTTTCCGCTTTAGGTTCATGGTTCAGAGGGCGTTTCAATTCCAAATTGGGGATTTTTCGAAGGAGTTGGAATGATAGCCAGATAAAGAAATGGATACGTTTTCTTAAGTGGAAAGATATGGTTTCTTGTGTGTGGTACCTAGTTTGCAGATGTTTGTTTTCTAGAAAAATTGAATAACATGTGCAAGCTCCACAAAAAACATGAAATGTGCCTGAAAAAGGGCACTAGCCTTCTTGGTTTATCGGGAACTGCCCAAAAATCACCTTGAATTACCCTCTGGTAATCTAACATAGCTATGGAACATCACAATGTTCAAAGGTAAATCATTTATCAATGGACCATGGTCCATAGCTATGTTACACGATGCTAGTTTACCAAAGAGACTTTATTGTGGTGAGTTTGGTTAAAAACATATTTCACAGTGATGTTTGGGTAGGTTATATTGTTCACCACATGAATATCACTACATTTTGTGGTTATAAGCACAATATCAGCCATAACATAATATCGTTGGCCACAATTAAGTATGGTGAATTTGTTATTAATATATCGTTCACCACATCAATTTATCGTTTATCGTTGATATATATATATAATATATAGATATAGATATAGATATGAATTCAGCTGAATTACTTGCGGTCTTCAAGTCACTTGTTGGTTGATGTTGGTTCATAGCTACGGGGAACTCCCTATGATTCAGCCAGTTGTGAATGTATCTTCAAGTACTCCAATTATCCTTGGTTGCGTCTAAATCTTGATGATAGGTCAAATATGTCTTCCTTGAATCATGACAGATTCCTGTGAGGAGTGGTACACCCCCTGTTTGTGGATTGAAATTAACAAACAATCTACGATTGGTCTCATTACAGACTACCTTCAAACGCAAATAGTGAAAACAGTGGTCGCTTTTCTCCCACCCTTGAAGGGAAACCATCCAGGAACACCACGACCGGGATCTACTGATTTTTGATATCTCAAACAAGAAGATCAGAAGATCATACTTCTTTAAATCCCCAGTAGTGATAGTCCCGAAAAAGTCATAGCCCAGTAGTATACTTACGGATAATTCCTGGGACCCTGGGATCCAGTAATGTCCCAGTAGACATCATTCAGTTGCAGGAGGTATTTCATCCCATTTCTCTAAGTGTTCTAAGGGGTCGATTCCTGTGTGACCCCATGTCGTTGTTGTTGAGGTGCACCCTTGACAGTGGTCAAAATCCACCAGAGCTATCGCTGAGGCGGCGCCTCTGGGCTTTGTGGCGCCCAGAAACCTCCAAAGACGAGGCGTGCCGGGGCTCCAAATACCTGGGGTGGTTTAGTCGGTTTTTCGTTATTTTCCCAATGGGAAATCCACTATATTTAGGGAATTTTTGGGGACGATTTTTGTATTTTTTGGGGACCCCGAAAAAGCAAATCCAAGAATATGGGTGGGGTGTTATTTGAAATGAAATATATAAATGGCCGCATGATTGGGGATATTTTCAGACGAACCCCTGGGGGTGTGGCTGGTTACATTTCGGGAATGTTTCCCTTTCAAGTGATCCTAATTCAGAGGTGTATATACGTTTGATGACTAAATGTATAGGATATCTGTCTATGACCTATATGTTCAGACATGCGTTTAAATTCAACAAGTGTCAAAGTTCCACGACCTTGCTCGCAGTGGGCCTTTGAGTTGAAGTCAAAGTGTTAGGCTTTGATCCCAGAATTCCAAGATGATCCTTATCCTTTTTTGCCTCACATTGTATATATATATATATAAATCTATATCTATCTACCTATCTATCTATCTATCTATCTATCTATCTATCTATCTATCTATCTATCTATCTATCTATCTGTATATATATATGCATTGTTTGTATGCATATCGTTCCTAGAATGTATGCTTACCCAATACGCTTCGCTCCTGGTGCGATTCTCTGGATGCCAGTTGGGAAGCTTTGATTGAAGCTCAAACATGGGGTACTGATGAGTAAAAATATGCTGGTTGATCATCATGTGCCCTACTCCAAAATTGCTACACATTGAGATATGCATAGATACGTCGCATGTTCAGATGTGCGCGATATAGTTTTGTTTAATATATGCACAATATATCATTTTTGTCCTAGTTAAATTCCATGTTTGGCGCGGCATCTATGGCTCAGAGCTTTGTCTCAGAAAACCTCGGCCAACAAATTGTTTGACTTCATCCTTCGTCGTCATGGGTTGTGGAGCCTCGGCCAAGGCGTGGATTCTCCTTTTGACAAGGGATACGAACTTATACCCAACGTACTTCCTTCCCCCGCTCATATTATCAAACCCTCCAAAAACATCAAAAAATCATGTTTTTTTTGGGTGGTTAATAATATATGTATATATATATATATAATGTATGTATATCATGCACAGGCACACATATTTGGGACCATCTATAACACAATGGGCTGTCTAAATTAGGGAGATGGGATTAGAATCCTCTATCCCTTCGATGCTCAAGAAATTACATCCGATTCTTTCTGATTCGTGCAGTTTTGTTGGACACCCATGAAGCAGTTCAATACCGTATGTCAAAAAATATGGTTCTGAATATTATTCCTTATTTGTTATGCCCAAGCAGCTGAAACTACATAGTACGATTGCCCACTCGAATTGGAACATTTTAGCATCATTCAGCCGTTGATGGGTCTAGGCTGTCAAGAAAGTATGCATGCAGTGACAACTTTTTTAACCTCCGTATTACTTGCGACTTCTGAAACTACTAGTTGGCATTTGATGTTGTTTTTCTTTATTTGACAGCTCAATCTGTGGTTCGGAAACTTTTTCATTCATGAATGACATGCTCCATGGTGCTGGAATATTTATATACCCACATGACTGGGTCCAGTCAAATGCAACAGTTACGGCCCTTTTCAACAGTACTGGCTCAGAAAGCCTCATTGAAGTGATAGAAATTTCACATACCCTCTGGTAAACCAACATAACTATGGAACATCACCATTTTTCATGGGAAAATCCACTATTTCTATGGCCATGTTCAATAGCTATGTTAGTTTACCAGAGGGTAATTTCACCTCAGTTGCAGGACTTCTTTCACCCCACGTAGGTACCTGTTTCTAGGGCCCGAAACCCGCAGCAGTGCGATCCGGTGCGCAGGTCTCCCCAAGCACCACAAACGAGAAGTGGACGGATCTCATGGGCGCCTCGCTGCTTGGCGTTCAATGGAAAGGCGAAGAACACCACAGGCCGGAAATCACGAAATGGAGTGATTGAATTCAGACTAGACTATAACCTAGATGATCAACAGTGGACATTTGTAGCTAATAATTGATTTCAGACAAGGAAGGTTGGTTTACAATGTTAACTGTGGTTGAATGGATGAATATTTCAACCTGGTTGGATGATGTATCACGAACCAACAAACACAGGTGATGGGACCTTCCAGTACTACCAGTGTTGCTGTTTTGTCCCCGCTAGGCTATATATGAGCTGGATTTCCTTACTGGTGCTTAGTAGAGAATGGAGGAATGGGATGATTATTAATCGTTGTTATAGGTCATTCCCCCATTCCCTACTAAGCACCAGTAAGTTTATGGTGTGTTTTTTCAATGGCTACATATGCAGATCTATGCAGTCAAGGATGGATTTTTGTTTAGACCCTATGTGAAAAAAACTGCGGAGGCCTTTCCTGTGGTGACTTTCCAATAATTTGATCTTGTTATCATCCGACTTTTTGCAGGGTGTGCAAATGTCGCATGAAACCATATAAAACCTTGAACATCAATGTCCAGATTTTGTGATGACAATATTGAGGTATCCCGGTATCCTCCAATTATTTTTGAGTTTACCAATTTTTTGTTGACCACTTTGAGATTTAGCCAAGATTAGGTACCCCGGAGACAACAAGGGTTTGGGTCGAAATCACAAGAAGTGGCGGTTATTTCTGGTAAGTCATCAATGTTTGGGTGTGAAGCATGTTGACCCATAAAACCATGTGTTTGGTGCGGGGTAGTTGGCATTCTGTTTGTTGTGTATGAGTTGCACACACTCCAAACCGCAACATGAATCTCCTTGTGGCAATTTCCGAATCTTAAAAGTCTTCCAGACCCCATTCTTGTGGCTCTTATGAGACTCCTATGTTTGTTTTCAAAACGAGAAACATTTTGGAAAATTTGACGTGAGGAAGAAATTGGAAGTCATCACCCAATCATTTGGATCCATGCTGCTGGGAAAAATATTGAACACTAGACATGCAAGTAAACTACAAGGTGGTGCCCCCGCGGTTATGTATGTTGGTTTACAACCACATCTATGGAATTACCATAAATCCACTTAGCCTAGATGCAAATCAACTGACAACGATTTGGGGTACCGCCTTCTAACCAGTTTAGTTTTGGGGTTCAGTGTCGGTTCAGCCAAAATCCATCGTAGTGTTCTTGGCCCTGTCAGAGCTCCGTTGGTGGCTGAGTCCAAGACAAGGCATGGTGCCATGCAACATTTTAAAAAACATCCCATGATGGGAAAAATCCGGAAATTGTAATGGTTAATAATATGGTTAACAACGATTAATTCTACAATAATGGCTAATAATATCGTTAATCATGGTCAATAATAGGATTAAAATCCCATTCTGAGTACGTATAATCCCAAATGAGCGGCCCCAAAGACCTGTTAACGTGTTGTTTCAATTGGGGACCCTACCATATGAACTTTTGGGGTAAGCAAACCTTGGTTGGCGCAAGGTGGTGTAAGGGGTTTTGTCAAGAATGTGCGGCGTAAGCATTGTGCGTGACCACAGGTGCGGTATTGCGGATCATCTATGCAAGTTGTGCACCGGAACCAACTGGGGATTGCTAGATGTAGGGAAGTCTGATTTGATATTACGTTTGGTATGGGGCATTATTTTGAAGCTACACTATATAGTATTGATGCAATCATCTCATGAGTTGAAACCCGAATGGTTCTTAAATTCGTTTTTTTTTTTTGTGGACTGTCTAGGTGCTTCATTTTCCTTAGTTCCTGACACTGCGGCGAAAATCCGCGTAAGTTCAGCATAAGCGGCGTCATGCCACTCTGAGAACACCTTCGGTGAATGTGTGCGACTCTTCACCCTCATCTTCTTCAACTTCTAGCTCATCTTCATCACAACGTTTATGCTGCATACATGACGCTCAAAACAAGCCCTAGCGTAAGCAAATGCTGTGGTGGGGTGTCTTTTTCGAACATATCCCACCGAGTAAGGGTCGCGTAAGCTTGTTATAGTCCATCGTTTAGCCGGGACTTTGTGCGCGTAAACATGGCACAAATCCAAGCAAATGGCCGAATGATAACTGCTATTTTCAGGCTAGTGAATTGTTTGAATCATCATAATTCAGCCAGGGATGACATGTGTACCCTACCAGATATATATATATATATATCAGCTGCCAAATTCTTAGGGGTTTGCCTTTCTCGAAAGTCGTACCTTGATTGGGATGAAACGGTACCCAATGTGGATGTGGTTGCTACTGTATAAAGCTTTATAACAGGTACCGGCTGGAGAATCCCTTATCAGTATATGATCATCAATGGAGGTTTTAATGGGGAAAATCAATGAGAATCATCTATAAATGGCAGATGTTCAACTGCCAGGTTTGATTCTCCAAGGATATACTTTCCACCAGATTTTTCACCATTTTGCACGTCCAGCTTGACTGGTTCTGGGGGTCCTTTTTGGTCGATGCTGGGCCCCATTTATAAGTTGGAGTAAGCCACAGAAATACTACAGATCTACCGTAAATTCTAACGACCTCACGTCGCGACCGAAGCCTGGAAGAATGGTGAGAGGTTTATAGGGGAATCATCCCGAAACGGGTGCAAATTTCAGATGAGTGAAATATTATATATAATATATTATATTTTACCCAGAAAAAATCATGATATAGTTCGTCTACTTATAAACCAACTTCGCTAACCATGGGGACCCACCTTGGAGTAACTTTCCGCCCACAACTATTCTGCGGAGATTCACATGCCTCCGATCCAAGGTCCATGAATCCGGGAAAGCATTTTGATGCTCCTGATGGGGTGGCAATGCCGACCAACATCCACGATCATCTACGACACCGGGACGGTTGCGTTTCGGGTCGAATTGGCTTCCCACAGGCATTGCTGAAGAAGTGGGCTATTCATGGCGAAGTGGTTATCTATGAGCATTTACTTCGGTTCATTTAATGAACCATTTCCATCTTTGAACATGTCATATCCCAGCAACACCATATTTCAGGTTTGTCCATGTCTTGTTTGCCCAGTGACAGGTCAAGCTCACAGCTCACACCCCAGGTTTCATGTGAGTTGCTCCAACAAATTGGTGTGTTTAAATGGGGGACGTCTTCATGGCAATTTGGAAATTGTTTTAACAATTGAATGGAAACACATGTGATTCACTGTGAGATCCAAACAAGCACTTTTCTTTTTACATTGAGTGTGATCGCGTGTGCATGCGTGTGCTTTTCCCCCAGGGATACAGTTGTGAACTGTATGAGGACAGGATCTATCATGATCTGTCATGGGACTTTGTCGTGGAGAAAAACAATGGACTTTTAGAAAGTGTATGGCTGGACTTGCTTTTCTTCATACCCATACATGAAATAGACTCAACAAATATCAAGAAGTTGGTAGTGTGCAAAAAAAGCCTGCCTGTTGGTTGATGATTTGTTTTGGGATTGCACTATCTACTACTATCATCCAATACATTGGGGACTATCGCGATCCATGAACGAGGCCTCCTTATCAACCAACCTGCATGTGACATGCTGTTAAATCCTATGAAATCACCGGATTTGTTGGTTTCCGAGCTGGGGCCCACCTTCAAGCGCGTCTTGAAACCGAAGTGCTGAGGGCACCTGCGCAAGATGAACAGGCAACAACTTGGGCAGTCGTAAGATTGTTGAAGCCTCAACGGGGTTTGAAATCAGTCATACTCGTAGTTCTATGTCTACGTATCATACATCTATGTAATATTATATATGTATGTGGGTGCATGCACATATATATATATATATACATGTATATCAATACGCAATATGGTATGCACTCCAAGCCTTACCTTTCACTTCTTTTGATTGTTTGCCGTAGTGTGTGCAGTGTTTATATGTAGTGCAATGTATATATTATGTATATACAATGTATGTATATATATATACATATATATATATATATATACATAATTATACATATATATATATATATATATATACACATGTATATGTATTTGCTACAAAAGAATAAACATGCGAAAACATGACACAGTTCTGCGGTCCAAAATTACCAAAATGTACCTGTATCTTCGGAGATATTAATGTACACAGACTTTGCATGATCCAAACCTATGCCTTATCTATCTACCTTTTCAGGAACCGGCAACGGGCTTTAGGTTTTGGCAGGTCAAAACCAACCCACTAACTATCCAGCACTGGGCTTTAAGAATCATCTCAGCTGATCTTGAAGTTAACCCCATCTCCATGAAGCGTGGATTTATGGCATGGAAAGCAAGAACATATACCCTTGGCCCAATTGCATCGTCATGTTCCAAAAATATCATGGTACATATATCCTCATCTACCATATGACTCTATAAAACCCTGAAATGTTACAGTAGATGTAATCCTCCCTTGGATTTGATCCTCCCCTGTCACAGCCTGTGGTGCAGGTTCAGGAAGGTTGTTGAAAAGAAGCCCACGTTCTTTGCACAGCAGGCATTAGTTTTTTTTGGGGGCAGCTGAGGGAACATTGATGACATCATGTGCTTGCTTGTTGTATACCCATTTGGAGGTGAGGCCGTTCTGGCATCATCTTGTTTCAGGGTGAGGTTTCTTTTGACTATTGACTTCGTGGGTGACATCTTGACAGCATCTTCGTGTATCACGATCATAGCAATTTGTCTTCTCATTCTGTGACACTTTGTCTCTTCCAAGACTAGTCAGTACTTGAATCATCTACAAGTGGTGGATTTTCCAGCGCTTCATATGAAAGAAGGAAGACTATGCACAATGCCAGTACTAAGTCCTGGTTGGTTATAAAGTCAGTGGCTTTACCCCTGAAATGTGCCGGGGTTTACATGTTGCATTTACAGCATGAGTTGCGACCCAGGACGTCTGTCCCAGGTATGGTTTGTCTGAACAAAGAGTATCCCAAAATAAAATCCTCCAGGGTATTTCCACTACAAAACTAGTGGCCTTGGGGCCTCTGTAAACTAGGTTTTTCAATGGTTTTTACAGACCCCCAAGCAGGTTGTGTTA
>BGPT01001092.1:314220-329501 GCA_003297045.1 Symbiodinium sp. clade C Y103
TTGATGTGTTCATTTTTTGTAGTGATTTTGGTTGTGCATCACCACTTTACAGCTACAAAGTCGGGCTCCAACCCTCACCCTGAAATAACAACCCCGATAAAATAAATAGTTTAGCATCATGTTACCCAGCAGAATGGACATGTTTCACCATTGTTTGGACAAACCCAAACATCATCTATTTGGTGAAAACATACATATATATATATATATATATGTAAATATGTTTATAGCCCTTCAATTATTTCTATATTTATGTATATATACCAGTAGTACCGCACAAGGCGGTGGCGGAAGTTTCAGGAATAGCAAACTATAGGCAAGGTGAGTTGCTGTGAATGATGGATGGCAGAGCGAACCCACTGATGGATCAAAAGCACCAAGCTCGCAGCCGGATAGATAGACAGATAGATAGACGGAGCCTAACTAACTGACTAACTGACTAACTGACTGACTGACTGACTTACTGACTGACTGACTAACTAACTAACAAACTAACTAACAAACTAACGAACTGACTAACTGACTAACAAACTAACTAACGGACTAACTGACTAACAAACCAACTAACTGACTAACTGACTAACTAACTAACTGACTAACTAACAAACTAACGAACTGACTAACTGACTAACAAACTAACTAACTGACTAACTGACTAACAAACTAACTAACTGACTAACTGACTNNNNACTAACTGACTAACTGACTAACTGACTAACTGACTAACTGACTAACTAACTAACTGACTAACTGACTAACTGACTAACTGACTAACTGACTAACTGTGTAACTGACTAACTGACTAACTGACTAACTAACTAACTAACTAACTAACAAACTAACTGACGAACTGACTAACTGTGTAACTGACTAGCTAACTAACTAACTAGCTGACTAACAAACTAACTAACTGACTACTGGCTAACTGACTAACTAACTAACTGACTAACTGACTAACTGAGTAACTGACTAACTGACTGACTAAGTGACTAACTAACTGACAAACTAACTAACTAAGTTGTTAAGTTGTTAAATTGTTAAGTGGTTAAGTGGTTAAGTTGTTAAGTTGTTAAGTTGTTAAGNTGACTAACTGACTAACTGAGTAACTGACTAACTGACTGACTAACTGACTAACTAACTGACAAACTAACTAACTAAGTTGTTAAGTTGTTAAATTGGTAAGTGTTTAAGTTGTTAAGTTGTTAAGTTGTTCAATTGTTAAGTTGTTAAGTTGTTAAGTTGTTAGTTCAGTTAGTTAACTGACATGTCAAAATATGCTTAAAACCCTCAGTTTTTGACACTTTTCACTTCCAAATGTGCTCGGCGCCACAACGGCGTGCACTTTTTCGACATCGGATGGCCATCGAATCGTCCAAAAGTGGCCCGAGCATGTGGTGTTTTTACACTTTTCACTTCNGCTTTAGCGAGCCTACTTCTCGACCCTCCGGAGCCACAAAACATTGGAAAAACACAGTGTTTCGCGACTTTCCTACCTTTTCGCGCACCTGCATCTCTTGTCTTCTGACTTTCTTCATCTTCTGACTATTTCTTCGTGGCTGTGCTTTTCCATCTGTCCATATTGTCGGAAGGTTTAGCTTCTAAACTTCCTTCGATAAGTATTCCACTATTCATTGATTTGATTCATCCAAAATTCTTTTCATTGTGTCCCCGCTTCAAGGTGGAAAACAAGCGCCAGAGGGACTTTGATGTTGAAGATAATGTCAAAGATGTTGACGTCCTAAAGGTGGCTGGGCGAAGTGACTGGTCCCTCTCTTTCTCTCCTACTCTCTCTATATATGTCCACAATAGATGGGTTTGTTCAAGGTGTTTTTTTTAACATGTTCCCAATGGGAAATCCACCATTTGGCGAATCTATAGGGATAAGTGTGTATTTTTTTGGGGGAATCCTTAAGCAAATCCAAGAATATGTGGTTGGCCATTTTAGTATGGCATAGTGTTTTTTTCTTGTGGAAAGTATCCGTTATAGCGGTAAACATTTTGTTTGGGATAACATACATTAAGATGCATACGTGTCCCTCAAGATTGGATCAATGGCTTGTACAAAAGCAACCATCAATGTGAATCACAGTCGTTGGGTTGGGTTGGGTGCCATACTTATCGACATGTTTTCATCAGGATATCTGGGATAGCCCTCCTTTTAAGGTTTCTTGCCCTTCAAGGGGAAAGCAATGAGGGGTTTGCCTGAAAATAGGGAACTCAAATTCTCTAGCCCAAGTATGAAGTTGTTTTCTTTCATTCTGCAGCTCAAGAGAGAAGTCTCGTGCTGACTTGGACAAGCCCATGTGGATCCAGTCTTTCCAAACATGAAAAAACTTTATAGAACTGGCCTCAGGGAATCACCCATATATTTTGAATATGCAAAATATATACATTTACCGATAGAATTTATACACATAACATATGATTTTTCACCCCTGAAATGGATGGAGCAACGAAAACATGGTCGCAAATTTGTGGGTCCAGTGGTATCCAGATGTCCATCCATAGAGCCCACCGGATGCACGGTTGTAGAGGACTCCCAAGCTACCTTGTGACAACAGATCATATCACCTTCAGATTGTTTTTCGCAGAATGATAATAGTGAATTTGACGATGTCATGGATTTTGGATGGTTTTGGTTTAGGGTTCTATAATGTTCTAGACCAGTTTCACTTAGATCCTACTGTTCCTAATGAATCCAGTTTTTTCGAGCTTAACAAAATCTGGTACACCAGCAAACGGTCATTGGTGGTTGAGCGAACCTTCAGTAGAGTTCCATAGACATTCCTCAAAAGCCTACATTGATAAGCTAAAGTGTACTGGCGCGCTAAAAACATGTCAAGGCTTCCCTAGGGTGCTTCCCAGGGCCTCAAGTTTTTATTGGGTTGTTCCAATCTATTCTGGTCATCATAGCCGCAACAGGGTAAAACCGATCAATTTACTGAGCCCTCACGCCATACATCGCCACCCCGTGGGCCCCTACAAGTTTTTCTTTTCCAAGCCCATCCAACCGCGGTTGCATCCCTCATATATTCTATTTGAAAACCAACAGAAACCTATCCTGCCAGTTTTTCCCCACATCTTCAACTCTTTCTACGCTCTGAGGCGGCCCATGGCAGCGCTACTCGTGCTGTGCTCATGCTGAAGACGAAGGCACAGTCGCTGGAGGCTCCTCCGCCGCCCTCTGGGCACCCTCCGATGCTGCGGCGGCCAGTGCGGCGCTTGCCACCGCGGCGTCGAGCACCCTCCACTCTGGAGACAAATGATTCGACGGAGGTCTGAAGATTGGACCCAGTTGGCGTGATTTCGCCAACCGAGGTAACAACTAAATTTTCTGCTGAGGTGTCCATGTACAAAAATGTGCACACTGCCAGATCTGTGAATTTTTAAGAGTTGGGAGGTGATATGAAATGAAAATCACTTCGAATAATTAAAAACTTTGGAAGTTCTTTTCTTGGGACAAGTGTTGTGTATTTTTTCATGGTTGTTTCACTGTACAGGTCGGGACAACTTGAGCCACAGCTTGTCCATCAAACTGTCGATGAGAGTCGAAGATGGGTCCTTAGCAGGTGATGTTGTTCCCCAGGAATTCACAGAAAGCTGGGGCATTGATCGGGACGGTATATGTTTACTGAAACACAGTGCTGATTCTCATGGCTATAAGTTGATATCCATAGATGTCCGTGTCTGGTTGATTGCAACCAATCATTTTATGATGACATGCGTGAATGATGGTAAATGGTACACCAAACCGGCCAGTACCCTTAATTTGTTTAGCCCTGCAAATTTCAGTCACCTTTTCACAGTGCAGATTTTGCAGGCAGTGCACTGATCAGTTGAGTCTGCTGGTGTTCGTGCAGTATAGCACTGGCATTTGGCTTTTGGTGGTTTCAGCTTGATTGTCGTGTGTCAACGTTTGTTGGCGCCAGGGATGAAGATTTTACTGCCGAGACAGAATCATAATTTGGTAAACAGCAAGGTGAATGACAGATCAGTTATGGGTAGAATCATTGCTTGTTCATGTTGATGTGGTGCTGATGTGGAAATCGTATACTGATACAACCCAGCTAGAAACAATCATGATTCTCAAAGAATGTACTGTGAGCAAATTTATGCCTGTAAGCAACTTTATCAATGGATTGGTGAATGGGACAATTTTAACCGGAAACCCATGGGATTTTCCCATCAAATATAGGGGTTTCGGTTTAAATTTTCCCTTAAACCAATCCAGTGACTTTATGAAGTGTTTCTTCTTTTTTCTCCGGAGCAGTTTGTTGACCAGCCGGGTTTCCTTAATCTTCGCAGAAATCCCCAATGGTGGATGGCCATAATTCGCCCCCCAAAAAACATCCCTCATATATAAAAAGTGTTCTGACCATGGCACGGACATGTTTTTTTTCAATGTTTTTTTTCAATGTTTTTGTTCATGTTTTCTCTATAGATACATCATCTTAGCCATGCGAAAAGGTTGCACATTGGAAGATCTGGGGATGTACCTCCGCGATGATTCCTTTGCTCATGACTTTGTTTTGAGTTCATCCATTTTAGAGAGCTTCATCTTCCATGATCTCCACTGAGTACGAACCTGGGTTTATTGGCAAGGAAGTGTGTGTATAATGTCACGTTTGCCTAGACCCTCCATTGGCCCATAAAAAACGGAGACTTTAGTGAATGCCATAATTTTAGTACTTTTGCCAAGTTTTGCTAATAGGTACTTTGAGTGTCTTGGTATTGACTTTGGGTATTCACTCAATATTCAATATTCTAGTTTTTTAGCATAGCTCATGTCATATTGAAGCCACCACTTAGGCGGCTCATTTTGTCACGTTTAGTCCCTTGCCAAACTTGGGACTCCCACACTCTGCAGTTTATTTCGGTCTTGTCTTCCCCGGGCTTTTTGTTGGAACTGGTTCAGTTTGTCAAAGGCCTTGAGACTTTGATGATGTGTGAATTTGTACATTTTTATGAACATCGTCTAATATTGGATTTTGAAACTCTGAATTGCCAGTTATACTTTGCTTCAACGATCATCCTAGGAAGAGCGTGTGGAGACTGCGGCCTTGCGGCCTCGCAGGCTGAGATTCATTCTTAACACGTTCGGCTTAGCGAACAAATATATATTTACAAGACTCAGCTGTGGCCAAAACACTTCAAACAAGTGTTGCTTCGATGTTGGAAAATTATTGTCATATATTTTTTTTGGAGGCTACGCTCCATTTTTTGTGAAGTAGTCTCGATATATCAAAGTCATCAATGCCATCATGGAATGAGAGTTTCGGCCAGAGCTCTGGCCCACTTTTGGCGTGGCCTTGTTGCGAAGATTTTTTTTCACGGCAGCAGTCAATTCACTCGATTCATTGTTGAAGATGGAGAAATCATACAGCGACCCTATCCTCTTTCCGCAGATGATTTGGAACTGTTTGTGATTGGACGCCTATATCAAAGATGTCCAACTTTAAACTGGCTATAGTGAAGAAGCAAAATTCGAGCTAGGCATGATCAATATTCCAGCTAAATTGGGAGCTCAGCTTAGTTTTCATAGGTACCCCTATTTTCCATGAGGTGCTTGGGTCGTTCAACTCTTTGCACCCAGAGGGGTAAGTTCGTTTTTGGGGGGTGGAAATTACCAAAAGAGTGTGATCATCTGCGGCCAAAAAGTATGGATTTCCACTTGCGCTTGGCTCCAAACATCTTCTGTTTGCCATCCCAAAGCATCAAAAAGGTTGACCTCCAAAAAGTAAAACACGGTTTACTGCGGTGAATTGTGCTATATATACTACTATATACAATTATATATATATATATATATGTAGAGATGGGTTTAGTCATGTAGATAAATCTTCCGGTACCATGGAGCATATGAGGATGACTGTGGATATCTCTTGGGGTTAGTCCGAAATGTGTTGCCATTTTGGGATTCTTACACCAATGCACCTCCCATCGTTCCAGTTGTGTTGCGACGGTTTCGGTCACAACATAATTTCGCTCAGTTCTGCTACTACACCTAAGCAGATGGTTATCAGCAAGCCGCAGACCCCGGGTTTTGAATTGGATCTCTGATGATCTATTTGGTGTATTCAAACACGTTCTATTTTCAAGCCTCTTGAATCTTAAGGATGATGATGGATGATGATTCCAGAGCATTTTTTCATAGGGTTGATACCACAAACCAGTGCTACTTGTTTTTGAGTCCCATTATATAAGTTTAGTGAAAAAATCATGTGATCGGGGCATGGGCTTACTTCTGCCCCGATACTGGTTTGGGACCTCGTTTTGTTTTGGCTCGTGCCGTTTTCGAGATCGGCTGGCTCGGTGGTTTCAAATACCCTTGCCATTCCCATTGCATGATGATCCCAGTTGACTGATATGTTATCGGTTGAAACCACCGAGAAAATGTCCATTTTCATCCATTTTCTCATTTCCATTTTCTTCCGGGACCCACAGGGACTGCAGTGGTGGTGCGTCGCGTACATCACTGCTGCCACACGCCCCTACTACTTCTGGGACCACCCTGACCCATGCACAAACAGCTTGCATGTGCGCGGCAAAACTTCTGCATCCGGTGGCGTGTTATCAAAGATTGGCCATGCATTTATCATCCAGGGTTGATATTACATGATATTACCCTAGTATTGATTACGCCTGCCTCCTGCGGGCAAAAGCCAAAGTGAGCTGGGTATGCAGTATGGAGATTTTCCGAAATGGTCGAACATGTCCCATGCTTGGGATTTTCAACAATTGCTCAAGGACGGCTGCTGGTAGTACCTTCTGGTAAACTATCATAACTATGGACAATCACGTAAACAATCACCATTTTTGATAGGTAGATCATGGTAGATCAACTATAAATGGCAACGTTTCATAGTTTTTTTCTGTCATGTCTACCATAGGGTAAATTCATGTAACCGGGGCCAGATTGATTCCGCGACGAACCCTGGCTCAGCGGCTTCATTATGACCGAAATGTCAACCCTTAGTTGGGCACGGCCTGACTGGAGACCCATTGCCATGGATGAATCTGTCAAAACTGGTTGGGTGATGGATACATTAGTTGCCATTTTTCTTTTTTTTTTGGGGGGGGGTAGCGTGTTAGACGACATTATCATCGACATGAGAATTGGTGCCGTGTTGTTTTGCGCACTTCTGGTTTTGTGTGTGGCTTTTATTCGAGCACTTCCGGTCCATTTTGATGGACTTTGCAATGGAGGGCCCTGGAGTTGGTTGTAACCATGTCGTGAAGTCTCGGTGAAAATTTATCTCCATTTCAGGCAACAGCAAGCTTTTGTGATGTGTCCTCTTACCTCAAAGCAGCAGAAGCAAAGGTCACTTTGAGCAGGGTTGCTCCAACCTAAACCATTGTTACAAGGCGTAACATGTTTGTTGCTGTACTTGTACCTCTTTATTTAGTCAATTTACCTCCGGGATGCCCACGGAGCAAGCGTGTTGAATGGCCTGAAATGTGACAATCATCCTATCAGTCCATATGGTGACAGCTGGCTGCAGGGTGCCTTTCTGTCCCTTTGTTGGTCGGATAAAAAAAGCCCCGTGGCTCGACGCGTTGTGATCGAAGGTGGATCATTTTGGCGCAACTGGATCCAAATAGGACAGACATGGAGATTTAAAGAGCCACATGTTGGGTTTATACTATAAATGACCAACAAATGTATTCTTGATCAACTCAGAGAAATAATTACTGGGGATCAGTCCAGCCTTTATATTTGGATTTGAATCAAGTTTTATCAGCAGAAATATGGGGTTTTAGCATGGTTTTAGCCGTAGCCAACTAGAAGAGAGTAGCAAACTGGGTGATATTTCCTGTCATGGGTTGTTTTCAGAATCATCTGCAGGATCTGCATGGTCTTTGCATGTCTTTGCCATCGGGGGGAATCCTATTTATATACAGTTCCTCTTGAACCAATTCAAGGAGGTCTACTTTGCGTGCTGAAAAGCCATCTTGCCAGCCATCTATCCGAGTAGTTGCAGGGAAATTTTAGAGGAATCTTGTTGCTCGAAATTCGGAAGCAGAGGAAGATGCCATTGAAACATGACCGTATCATACCATATATAGCTAGTATCATATTGTGGTATATCGTTTTATGATGAGAGCATTACGCATGTTTTCAGGTTTCCATGGGGACACCCCCAGTTCTCATCCATTTTCAATCCCGGACTTTTCCACTAAAGCATCCATTTCCAGGCACCCCGGTCACCTGCGTTTCGATCCATGGCTCATCGAGGCTGACGCTGTGGACAAATACAGCCTATTGACGTTGCTGGTCGGTCAAGTGTTGGGTACCTGACATGCTGTGCTTTGCTTAGATTCCAGAACTTGCACCTACAACTTACGGGGCCCCGCAGTGATATTCATTGTTGGTTTAGAAACCCCATCAACTATAGTTATAAGATGTTATAAGATGTTACAAGTATCAGAATACCATAGTTATTGGAGTTATAAACCAACTTAGCTATCTAGAGGGCCCCACATTGTAGGAAGTTTTTTGCAGACGCCTGGGAAGCAGAGATGTAGCTTGTCCTGATATCAAAATTCAGCACTTTGATGGCGCTTTGATCAAGAACAGCATTGGGTCACATGGACTAACACTCATTATGAACTTGTCGTGAAATCTGCACCCCATCAAAGTGATATAGCTATACTTAGATTGGGTTGTAAGTTGCACAGCAACTTAAAACTGTAGGCCCTCTTCCTGTATCTGTAAAATTAGCCATGTGAACTCGTGTCAGGCCACTTTCCGACCAGCAGGTCAATCTCGTCCAATAACTACTTGGATGAGCTAATCCTCAAATGCGCACGCCGCACCCGTGACCCTAGCCTTGTTGTATAGTCCGAAGGGGCGGTTGAATGCGATGCTCCGACATGTGATTGCGGCCAGCTGTTCCTTTCTTGGTGGTGCAGTCTATTCGCAGGTGTTTCATATTGCTTCATCGTGTTTCAGTGTTTGTGCTCTTGCCAGCAGTGGGAAAACCGCACTGGCACTCAAGCATTTTCAGGTGTTTGTCATTTGTATCACTTGAGTTGTGCTGGTATATATACATATATATATATATATATGTATGTGTATATATATATATATGTATATATATATATATATGTATATTGTGTACGGGGCGGGGGAGAGATGAGTAGAGGAGGGGGCAGGCACGAACATTCACAGCAACATGTACGGAGTGGGGTGGGTGCGGCAATCATGTACACATCAAACTGTATAGACCAGAGTTGTCAGGCTACATGACCTTGTGGTATACTGTTAGATACACCAGAGCAGTCACACTATGTGATGTTTATGTTACATATTTAATTGCCTACGGCAAGCCCGCCGGCCATAGGCAATTGGCAGTCTTTTCTTGGGACTTCTGGGATTTGGGTATTGAGCAGATTGCATTGAGCACTGCTAGTAGCAGCAGCAGCAGCAGTAGCAGTAGTAGTATTAATAGTAGTAGTACTAGTAGCAATAGTCGTGGTAGTAGTAGTAGTAGTAGTAGTAGTAGTAGTAGTAGTAGTAGTAGCAGGAGTAGTACTAGTAGCAATAGTCGTGGTAGTAGTAGTAGTAGTAGAAGTAGTAGTAGTAGTAGTAGTAGCAGGAGTAGTAGTAGTAGTAGTAGTAGTAGTAGCAGGAGTAGTAGTAGTAGTAGTAGTAGTAGTAGTAGTAGTAGTAGTAGTAGTAGTAGTAGTAGTAGCCGTAGTAGTAGTAGTAGTAGTAGTAGTAGTAGTAGTAGTAGTAGTAGTAGTAGTAGTAGTAGTAGTAGTAGTAGTAGTAGGGGGGGGCGAGGNGGGGGGTTGATTCAGACTTGGCAAAAAGTTGCCGCAGGAGAACAGAAGAACAAGTACAAGCCAAGAACAGAACAGGAACAACACCTTCCAATCAGACACGCCGGCAGGCCGGCGGATTTCAAGCGATGTTAGGCTACATGATGTTTCTTTTACAGTAATTACATGTTACCCTACATGATGTTACAACAAGAGACGTCATGGCGGATGTGAGATGGAGGCACAATAATGGTAGAATATAGAATGATGTTAGATTCTCGACAGCTGTCAAACCACACAATGTTACATACACAAGAGACATGTCATGGTAGATGTGGGATCGGGGGCAATAGTGTTGTGTAGGTACACCAGAGACGCTGCCAGAATCTTCAGCTGAAGCTTCCAGAGAGACCCCACACATGAAGCATGGCTGGAACTTTTCCCTCAAAGGATTCTCTTTGATGTGACATGTCACGAGACTGTGGCAAAACACAAGTCCCATGAAAAAGATGTGTAAGAGCTATTTGGAACATAAATCCATATAAATCAACAAATTCGGATCATGGTGAACTGCACTTTGGCTTTCCCCGGTCCGGCTGAGCCACCAAGAAGGTTCCAGGCACTTCGTGCTGTGCTTGTCCCAAGTGGGACATGGCGGCCACAACGTACGGGGTCAAAAGGGACACGGTTGTTGTTGAGAAAACGGGGTAAACTTTGGTTAGTGTGATTTGTTTGAATTCAATACTCTAATAAGTGATGAATATACATTGTGTATATGTGATTATATGTGGTAGTTGTTGTTGTTGTTGTTGTTGTTGTTGTTGTTGTTGTTGTTGTTGTTGTTGTTGTTGTTGTTGTCGTTGTCGTTGTCGTTGTCGTTGTCGTTGTCGTTTGTTGTTAAGTCTTGTTTATCCCTTTGGTGCCATCAAGATGATGTAAGGGACAGGCTTAATAGTTTGTTAGCATTTGTATGATTGCTTGCACAGGTTCACACATATAATCAGATGGTTTCTTGGCAGGATCAGATGGGCAATGGGTGATTGATCCGCAATGTGGTTCCCCCAAGTCTGCTTTTGTTGGTTTCTAACTCAACTAACCATGCAGACATCTACCATAAACCCGAGTTATACTATACCTGCAACACGTGCGCTAGGCCCTACAGGTATTTTCTAAGGGTTGATGTAAAGGTTTCCTTAGGGTTCATGTGTGTTTTTTTTTGGGTTTCCTTAGAGGTAATTTTGGGTGTTTCAAGTTTATTTTTGTTTAGGTCCATGTAAAAAGTGAGGAAAACCAGTTTCACCGCAGAGGCCACCAACGACGTCTCTGGGTTAGCTAACCCAGAGCCATCTAGTATTAGATCTCCAAATACTGGAAAGCCAGAAAGCCCAGCCAGTACTGTCAGAGACTTTGGGGCATAGCACAAGTCGGCACAAGTGCTGGCCGTAGTTGGGGCCCCCTGTTCATATAATACAACCATATATCTACAGACTTTATTAAGGTGCCAAAAGCTGGGGTATTGTGGGGGGTATGCAATATTTTCAAACTCAGCCACACATCAAAACTGTTCAAAAAGTCTATGATATCCTCATAGCCACATTATCCTGGCCCATGCTATCCTCATTTATCATCGTATTGTTTGGTCAAAATCCCCATAGCTTTCTGCCATGACCCCCAGATGACCCCAGCAACCTCCTTATGGTAGGTCCTGACTGCGCCACATCCGCGGTGGTCGCCGAAGTTGTGACGGCTGCAACGGAAGAAGTGGACTATGTGCGATGCACAGTGCTGGGGAATCTATCAGGGGTTCATTGGGAACCAAATTCTATGTATAATGTGGTAAAGCCACAAGCTTACAAGACTATTTGGTTGACACTACCAGTTTTTATTGTTTGGTGTGTCTGATGTTTGCTGGGTTAGTTTTTTTTCCCATATACTCCCCGTGAAACCATGCATTGACATTTCAATACATGGATTCACTCTATGTGGAAAACAATCCAGGAGCTTGCGAAAGGCAAACAACATCTTTCAATAGAGTCGGAATACCAATTGGAAAGGAATGTATGTTTGTTTGGTTAAAAGAACGGGAGTTGTCTTGTCACAGTGACCGTCGGCTTGCCCGACTTCCAAGCACTGAAGTTACCGGATAAAGTCTTAATCAAAATATATCAGAATGTTATGTACCGGTATTTGTTTGGGTGGACACAACCGTTCTCGAACCTCAAGACATTGTGGTGTCCATTTCTCTCATGCCTCTCTTTCGGTCGTATGTTTCCGTTTTAACCAACAGGAACATGCTCAAAGACAGAATGTACAACCCAGAAAACAATAAACAACATTTATCCGTCAAACGTTTAGAATAGCCTCTCGTAATTGAGCCTAGCTAAATGGAAGGACATGGTTCATTTGTAGATGAGTTATATATTATAAAACACATTGTTTTTATATATCATTACTGTAGCTCTGTGAAATTTCCAGAGGATGGACTCCGTGGAATATTCCACGTAAGTTGACAGTACCGTACCGGTTCAGTTCTGATGGCTTGAAACACGGTCTCAAAATCGGGCATCCGAAAAGAACAATGGATTTTACCCTCTGATAATCAAACGTGGCAATGGAAAATCCACCATTCAAAGGGGATTTTCCCGCCACGTTTGATTACCGGAGGGTACCCTTCTTTATAAACAAAGCAAAAATACCGGGGTATCTGTTGCAGTATCCCCCGATTCTTGGGCATCATTGCTTGACAAACCCAGACTATCCCGTGGTTTATATCCCATTCAATATATATGTATATAATGTATATCCAATGAACTGATACCCTTAGATATGGACGCAGGCATATCTGTTGCCTCCAAGGTGCTTCCCGTGGGACCTGCGTGTCCATTTCGATCCGACACTATGGCGCGGCGACTGTGTGTGGATGTGGCACTTTGTGTTCCCTCCATGAAAAGGAAGACACGTTTATGTGGTCAGCCCAGTTTCATAAAACATCCATAAATTTGCGTTTTTTTTGGGTGGTATAAAACGTGACAAATTAGAAGTTTATGGCATTGGGTTTACTAGATTAACACCTATTTCGGAGATGCAAGCTGTGATCTTTCACCAGGGAAATGGTTGTTTCAATTTCAATCATGTGTTTGCTGTGTTTGCTACTATTGATGAATATCAACTACATGGAACTTCCATTTCCAATGAGAAGTATGTCTGGTTGTTTCAACATGGTAGGCCCCAGGTTCCCTTGACATTTCTAGCGATGAACATGCAGATGGAGCGTGGTCATTTCAGGTCATGATCCATTGTCCAGACTCCACTGGAAAGTGGTGTCCCATAGCTAGCTAAGTTGCTTTGTAAGTAGTGGAAGTAGGGTTGATGTTAATGATACCCTCTGGTATATTAACATAGACCCTGAGAATAGCTATTTTTAGAGGAAACTAATCTTCCAATTCCTATCTGCCAGGGTCTATGTTAATTTACCTTACAAACCATTATAAACCAACTTGTAACTTGGGGGCACGGCCTTGTGTGTGCGTGTGTGATAGTTCAATTCATGTTAAATCATGTTAAATCTCAATGAAACTCATGATTGATGGTTCTTCTTTGCAGTTCTTCTCCCAAAGGCGGGTGGTTGGAGAATTGATCTGAGTATATCTGAATATATCTGACTCGATGATAAAGTCAGAAAAATACATATCAAATCATATCAAACCGTATAGACTCGTATAGAATCAAGTGTTCTTAGCTCACTGAGTTGAATCCCCAGCTCGGCACGACAGGTCCGCGGCAATTTTGACCAGGAGATCGCACAAGTAAACTATGCAGCTGCCAGCAAATCAGGCCGCACTATGGGTGCCAGGGTGGTCTCATTGGTATATCTATGGTGATAGTGACCCTTATGGACACAAAACTATTGTGATATCCCCTATACATGGAGGTGTTCATGGGAAAATCATCCAAAATTGGCCATTTTCCATGGCTATGTTCAATAACCAGAGGGTAACTAATGGGGACCGATTCAGGGGTGACTTTCATGGATAGAACTCTGGGATTCTAAGCTCCATAGGTTGGGATATGTGGCCCCCCAGCGAATTGTTTAATATCGCCCACTTTGGGCCTTTGTGGAGTAGATCGTCTTTTGGAGGGAACGATCATGGTGCAACTAATGGAATGATCATGGGCAAACACCTACCCATCAAACATGGGGGATGATAATGGACTTAGACCAGATTTATCATCGGGATATACTGCCAGGGGGAAATTCATCGACTTTCACCGGATGGTAAAGCAAAGTCGATACGATGCTTTGGGTGTGTCCAGAAACAAGAGATTGACTTCCACAAAATAGTTGTTATTTGTCAGTAATTCCACTAAAATGGGGGACTCTCACTAAAAATAATGAAGTTGTTAATCACGAACTGTTTGGTTACCTTATCCTCACAGGACCCCCAGTGAACACAGAATGCTATGTGCTGTTTGACTTGCTGGGATGTACCGCAAAAATTAGTAATATATAAACCCAGTAAGAAACCATTCCCAACTGTACCAGAACTGGTAGTAACCATGCCCAACTGGGCGATCAATGAGTTTTGGGGTTTACAGCGTAACAAAAGGCTTGCTGAACCCCCTATGTATAGTCATCATCTATGAGCTTTACTTTGACATTTTTAAGGCATCGCATGGCATCCTGAGGTCTCTCTAAATCCTGACTGATTTTGCCTCCTCCTCGAGATTTATGTAGGCGTAGCTGTGCGATTTTTGAATCTGCATTGCATCGATCATGGGCCATTCATGGTGCGGTGCTACCCGGTATCAGGCAGTCAATAAGTGGGTTTTACTTTGTTTTACTCATCGACGGTTATTCCCCACATCTTTGTGTGGGGTTGTTGTTTTTTGTTGTGTACCCGTCGCCGGTCCGCCTCCGTCCGCCCGCCCGCCGCTCACCCACAACTTACTCACCCACAACTTACTCACACACAACTTACTCACACACAACTTACTCACACACAACTTGACAACACACAACTTGCTCACACACAACTTNCACAACTTACTCACACACAACTTACTCACACACAACTTACTCACACACAACTTGACAACACACAACTTGCTCACACACAACTTACTCACACACAACTTGCTCACACACAACTAACTCACACACAACTTACTCACACACAACTTGACAACACACAACTTGACAACACACAACTTGCTCACACACAACTTACTCACACACAACTTACTCACACACAACTTGACAACACACAACTTGCTCACACACACAACTTACCCACACGCAACTTACTCACACACAACTTGCTCACACACAACTTGCCCACGCACAACTTACTCACACACAACTTGACAACACACAACTTACTCACACACAACTTGCCCACACACAACTTGCCCACACACAACTTTGCTCACAGACAACTTGACAACACACAACTTACTCACACACAACTTACTCACACACAACTTACTCACACACAACTTACTCACACACAACTTGA
>BGPT01001092.1:331360-343610 GCA_003297045.1 Symbiodinium sp. clade C Y103
CACACAAATTGTTGGGGCAGGCGTGGCACTTGGTGACACGGAGCTTCGTTTTGTGTGGCAGGCAACACACCCACACACACAACATACACACATAATACATTCGAGACACACAACACACACTAGGAACATGACACTCACAACACACACCACACACTCAAGACACACAGCGAACACTACACACGCACAACACCAACCCACACATACATACACGCACACACACACACGTACATACACATATCCGCACAGACACACACCTCTATCCTACACAGCCTTTGCACACTTCTCCTTCCTCTCTTCTATTGTTGTCATCTGCTCTTTACACCTCTGTTGGTGTGTACTGGAAGAAGTTGACATGTGGGGTTATCCGGTCCTATATTTTTTTTGATATGATCTCTATATAGCGATATATAACGAGATTTATGTCGCTATAGTGACCCAGAGGCCTCTTGTTTTGGAAGCTTTTCATTTTACAAACTCTTTGCAATTTGTCACTGATGGATCCATCACAAGATATCCTGCAGTTTTTTGGGGTCAAATGTATATATTATATATATATATATTATATTTAATTATTTATGATTGTATATACAATATATATATATATACACATAAGATTCTGCTTCCAGAAATCGTGGATCCCTTGCAGAAGACTTTGGACCTTTTTGAACACAGCAATTAGATATGCATTTTTCAGTGAAAATTGAACCCTTATAACTTTCACGAGTTTTTCCTTTTCACCGATTTTCGCGCCTTTTTTTCGGCTTCCATCGGCGTTCGGCTGTGAATGTTCGTTGCAGGTGAATTTGATGCCCTGGTGCGGCAGATTGCAGCAGGTGCTTGGGGATGGCGTAGGCAGCGGAGGTGTGCTAAAGTACAAGGGCCAAGCAGCCAGAAAGAGCCTTAATTATTCATCTTATTCTATAGAAATTTACGGTCCAATTTGGGTTACTCTCTGCTAATCAAACATGGCAATGGAAAATCCACCAGATGATATTAGATGATGTTCCCAGCTAGAAACCTCCATTTAGCTCGGGGATTTCCAATGGCCACGCTTGATGACCGGAGGGTATATGTAGCCTTTTTTTGTTTTGAATTGTTGTTTGATACCTTGGTGTGAGGAACTGATTCGCTCGAATTGATCCTCTGGTTATGACTAACATAGCCATGGAAGCCATGGCCCATAGAAATAGGTGATAAACATGGTGCTTTACCTATTAAAGATGGTGGTTTTCCATGGCCATGTTAAATAACCAGAGGGTATAAGTCTACTTTTCTCAATCACCTTATCTCAATCATCAATAGCGTATACTTAACAAATCGATTTCTATTGATCCATGGCAACTAAGGAAAATCAGAAGCAATTTAGCCAGGAAAAACCCAGTGCAGTTTGGTTTTGCCGACAAACTCTCAAGACTACTTAGGCAATCTATTGGACATCTATCAATTATATTATAGATGTAATTATATAATATTATATACGGAAACTCGGAGAATCTAGAGGGATTTGGTTGATGTATTGCAGTATTACGACTATATTAATTTTAGATTCTCTGGAATCTACATCATAGAAATGCTAATCACCTTTATTACAACCATCAATCTATTATGGTACTTTATAATGTTTGTCATCATGAGTATCATTATGAGCTGCATTAAAGTATATTATAGTTATATCATTAAATTAGGCTATTGATTATAGTATCCCCATGATTTTCCCATTGAGATTCGGGAAGGTTCAAAAAAAAAAAACACCCTCAGCACGATCCAGGCATCCAGCCTGACCGGCGGCAGCAGCGGAAGGTGGATCTGAAGTTGGACGGGTGGGTTCCAGGCAATGCAACGTGGGGTTGACATATTTCAGTGGCTGAACTATGGTTTATGGTAGATTTATCTGTAGTTCATGGGGGTTATAAACCAATTTATTTATATATATGTATATATGTAAATATATATATATATGTATACAGAGATACCTTATGGATCCAAGTAGCTTCTTAGAAAGTCTCTGGGGTGTGATTAGAGGGTTAAGTATGGTTACACGATGTTATAAGTACCTTCTCAGACAGTGTTTGGATCCATGGGGCATGTTTTTGTTTAATTCCCTGAAGAGCTTAGGGTTTTCTATGGGTTACTGGATAACTAGTAACTGGTTGTTTTTGTTGATACTACTACATGAAATCAATGTTCAGGGTATCCAAGGTAAGCAATGTTCCGGTCAAAAACACTGCTCGACTCAAAATCATGATGACGTAATCTATTTTCACCAACGTGGAACAATCATTTCCGTAGCTACAGGTTTAGGTGCTACGACAGTGATGTGATGGACGTGTTTTTCAGCATATGTAGTATGTAGAAGACACTTATTAATGGATATTGTAATGCCCATATTGGGGGATGGTCATCAATCCAGCAAATGGGATTTTGTGTATCCATCATGTTTGGATTCACGTAATCTTTCCTGCAACCATACCACAGTGTCACAATGTCTTGACTATTATTAACACAACATCAATTGCATCGATTGTCAGATTGTTCAATCTATGTTAATTTGTCTGTGATTTTCTGCAAATGCCGGACAGTTTGTTGCCTTGAGTGCTCAGATATGGTTGATTGGATCAAATTAATCGAATCTTCATCCCATGTATGATCCATGTATGATCCATGCATGCAGTATTTTCCTGTATGGATGATGGTTGATTTTTGGGATGCTATGGGCGTGGTTGATGGCAACGTATCGTGGTTGTTCTTGTCTGTTGGCAGGTGGGATTTGACTTGAAGCAACAGGCGGCGGGTTACCGACAATAGATTGGAGGCAAACAATAGGCTATATAATCTGATCCCGATGATTTCCAACAGCCATGGAAAGAACATGAGGTGCAATGGCCCTGAGTATACACCGTATGGATCTGTATGGATTGTGGGACATCCAGGGGAATATCGGCTAGACGACCGCCTTGAAGAAGTATCGAATGATATCTAATGAATACAGCGATTCGCCCACGGATTGCTGGGGGGGGTGCAGCTGAGGTTATTACTGTGGTATCACGGGTATATCTATGGGAATAACCTCCATAAGTTGGGAATAATATAATACATATCATATACAATATAATTATAGTTGTATGTTACATGCCCGTTTATATGCTTGACTGTACTCCCAAGTGGCATCTCCTTTGTATGATTGATTTCAGCTTCCAGTTCTGGTCATTTTTTTCGTTAGTAGAGGAAACCCTTGGACGATAAACGATCGACGATCAAAATTAGGTGCCTCAAATATTGGATGGATACCTTTGTATTAGGATTCAGCGACCAAGACTTGATTTACAGAAATCAATCCACATACTACTGTATATACAATTTGTGGATGTTAATGTCGATAATTCCATTGAATACACAGGTATCCATCCAACATGAATTCCTCTGGGTTAGAATATGTCAGAATAATATGTTCCCGCTGAGACGTTCCACTGAGACAGCAAGGTTTTTTTTTCTCCCACCAACAACCACAAGGGTGGAAAGCAGAGGTTTTTAGCAGCAAGCTGGTATAAGTTGGTGTAGTTTTGGTCCTGTATTGAGGAAAAAATTGAGGTTGACTGAGTTCAACAACTGATTTTGAAACCAGGCAATTGACAAAATACCCCACATCCCAATTCAGTAGATTTCTTTCTAAGGTACCATGGATCTAAACCTCCAGTGGAAAACCATCAGACCCGTCAGATCCAGTGCCGAATGATTGGCATGGCATCCTCTTTTGAGATAAGTTGTTGGTCCCACTATGTCCCACGTCCCTAGTTCTTTTGGTCCATTTGGTCCTTTCGGATCACTGTTTTCTCCTGGGTGATGTCGAATAAGTTCGAGAGAATTTGCAGTTTTTGGGAAGGGACACCCCACTACGTCGCACGCGCGCCGCCAGGGTGATCGTTTAAAGCAATTGTTGGATGCGATGGAGGAATCGCAAGATTTTCAGGCGAAGTCAAACACAGAATCCCAGGTCCATGGAGGGTTCGAAGAGAAACTTCCATGGATTCTTTCGAAAGCCAGTGTTGTTGGCTTGTTGGCTTTTCCATGAGGTTTGTACTTTTTTTTTTGAATCAAGGGATGGTCAAGAAAGTCTTTCACAAATCCAACAAAAAAACATAAGTTTTGTTCAGCCTTCACGATAGTGTTGTCGGTGCCTTGAAGCAGGTGATAGAAGCCTACCACATCATGGAAATGAAGGTGCCACATGTGGTGATCATGGAGGTGGGTTAGTAGATTTAGTAGTTGGATGATTTTTTCCAGCAAACATATGGCGCTTTTTCATAAAGAATGCCTTAATACATGCGATAGAAGTATCATTATCATGGGATATCATGGAGATTTTTTTGGGACATAATGATGATTCGATATCTGTGTGCCATAAGTTGGCTTGGAATTCCATGGTGGGATGACCATACCCAATCAATCTGTCACGGGAGACCATGGCACATATGGATACACAAAAGAACAGCTCTCCAGCTTTCAGGAGAAACAAATGGACACCAGGACGTGGAACCACTTTCGACCACGGGACTTGGGTGGTTTCTGAGTTCGGACGCAGAAATGATGCGAATTTGCCCGGATCTACCAGGGTTTGAAGCCATCCCTCTGTGGATCATTCACGATCATTCCACTGATTTGGCGGTGTACATGTTCCTACGTCATTCATGCGGGTATCCCCCAATCATCCAAGTCATGGATGACCATTTGAGTATTGAAACATAGACTTGGGGATCCCTCATGACTTAAGAAAGCCCCATTTTCCTGGTGGGTTAGAATCACCATTCACGTTGGCCAGATATAATTCATGAAGTCTTGTTACTTCATTATCCCCAAGGATCACCTGCAGTCAATCTGGAGGTGCAAAAGATGGGAGCTCCTACCTTTCGGACGGTCAGCAGCTTAGGAAGTCGACTGTTGAGGGCCGCTGGAGGAAATTTGTATCTACCGTGACCGTGGCTGGACAAGGATTGATGGTAAACCATCATCATTGATCAAGCCAACTATACCAACTGGATGATAATTATTGAACATTGTATAAGAATGTATCAATTTATCAATGCATGAATCAACTGCATGATTGTATAACATTGATTGATCCCAGTGAATATTGAAGAAACCATCAAGCAAATGGCCAGGAGAATTGGCTTTGAGAATTAGTAGCAGTAGACTATCCAGGGTTCATGTTTCGATCAATAGGTTGGTTCAAGATGGTTTAAGCGAGAAAAAACCAAGTTCAAAGCACATGTGGTGTTTGTTTTTTTCTATACCCTCTGGTATTGCCTAACATAACTATGGAAAATCCCCATTTTTTATGGGAAAATCCACGAAATTTCAATGGCCATTTTCAATGATACATCATCTGGTTATTTTCCGCCAACTTATATCTGAAGAACCATCAACCTGGGCGCAAGGTTGAAAAGATGACCTCCTGGCAGGCCGTTGCCTTGGGAAAATAAGCTGGAAATGCTTCATGGTGCACCATGGATTTCTCAAAATGAGGTGATCTAGCTAGAAATGGCTAGCTGTTTCCGTGAAATAGATGACCTTGCGAAATCAGGGTTTTGTAATGTTTTGTATATCCAAAAACCCAGCTTTGAAGGATGTTTACTAGCACTTTTTAATCGCCATTTCAACTGACGTTTACTCTCCAAAATTTGGACATACCTTCGGGATAATGCAACCGAAACTGATTCAACTTTGGTACTTTTGAAGTTCTTTGCCATGGGGCTACATACTCATATACTGTAACCAAGAATTGACAAGCGTTTCCCGAACAAAACAATAGATACAAATAGGTACAGTATTTTATTTTTTATTCCAGGTGTTATTGTTATTGTTCTACCAACTATGCTATAATATGTAAACTTTTATATACCCTCTCTCTATGGATCCCATGACTTTCTCAGCAAGTATTTGGGCACAATTTAGGAATTACGTGGGCTTAGTATCTTCTTGGGAAGTATTTGGTTCCATAATAGGGTCTGGTCATTCAACAGAGCGGAACAAAAATAGTTCGATGAATTACTGATAACAATGGTGAGTTTTTAGAGCAAACTGTTGAATATCCAGAGGGTACTGCTCCAAAATCCACTTGTTCATCATAATTATTAATGTTCTCCATGATTTCATTGGTTCAATCACCACCTTCCACGATGAAATCTCCATTTTTTGCGGGTCCCAAGAGGTTTGGTCCAGCGGCGCAGCGCAGGGAGAAGGCATTATGGCCGAGGCCGATGGCATGATGGTGCCGCCGCCACCCCCAGGTGGGTCCCCGTGGGCTTTTAGACGTAGCGTCCGAAAGCAGGGGGTCTCGACCCCTGATAGCTAAGTTGACTTATAACTTGGGGAATATCACTGTATTACATGGGTTTATATGGATGTAATGGGGAAGATAACTGTATACAGTTGACTAATGGAGTTTATATGGGTAAACCAACCTACAACTGGAGGGCATGGGCTGCCTCACCTTGTAGGGAGGGAAACAAGAAAAATCGATGAAAACCATGGACAAATCGATGAACACCATGCAAAATTGATAATTGGAGGTTTCCTAAAATAGGGGTACCCCCAAATCATCCATTTTAGATCCGGATTTTCCATTATAAACCATCCATTTTTGGGTATCCCCATTTTAGGAAGCCACCATATGGATGTAATGGGGAAGATAACTGTATACAGTTGACTCATGGAGTTTATATGGGTAAACCAACGTGGAGGGCATGGGCTGCCTCACCTTGCAGGGAGGGAAACAAGAAAAAATAGGCTCTAAATTGGGCCTTTACCAACAAACACAAGGTTTAACATGAAACATGGTGGAACAGTTCAATTGATGAACCATGGAAAATTGATGAAAACCATGGAAAATGGATGAAAACCATGGAAAAATCGATGAACGCCATGCAAAATTGATGATGAACCATGGAAAATTGATGAAAACCATGGAAAATGGATGAAAACCATGGAAAAATCGATGAACGCCATGCAAAATTGATGAACCATGGAAAAATCGATGAACGCCATGCAAAATTGATGAAAACCATGGAACATTGATGAAAACCATGGAACATTGGATGAAAACCATGGAAAAATCGATGAACGGGGTGCAACAAAATGATGAAAACTATGGACAATTGATGAAAAGCAGCATGGATAATTCGATGAACACCATGGAAAAATGCATTGGCGGAGCTTGAATATACGTTTGTTTATCCCAACAATATTTTTTTGATCCCTTGAGAATATTTTTTTTGATGCTAGTACAGTAATATGTTTTTTTGATCCCTTGCCAAGAAACACTGTTCTTTTCTCTTGTTGGAGATTAATTGTGATCTGGTTTGTGAGTTTCAGGGTTGGTCGGGTATCCTGGGCGCATAGTTTTTCTTATTAGAGCTTCCGTTGGAGATGCTTGAGAACAGGGAAGCAACCACAATCAATTCAGCTTGGATTTATTGATAGCTCTTCAGGGATGGTTGCAGAAGTCTTCCAATCTTTTTCACGGTTGCATCAATGGTGTTCCAGCAGGACCCAACAGGAACATCCAAAAAACTCAGGTGGCTCAATAACCGGCGGTCTTTCTTCAATATGTTTAAATGAATAGCCCTTTTTTCTGTGGCTCAATGATGACCGCTTCCCCCCGGTCCAATGATGGGTTCGTGTTTGCCAAGCATGTTTTGTTCCTGGTCGTTTCTCAGCATTTTAAGATGGTTCACAAGCGGTTTTGCTTCGTCAAACTTTCAATGTATCGATTTGATATCCCCTACTTAGCCCTATTTGTTTCAGCTACCAGCTACCAGATACCTTCTTTCATATAGATCAGGTAGATTTATGTAGATTTGATATCACCTACTTGGATTTACGGAAAACTCATGTAAACTCTTTATTCTAAGCATTTTCAACAACCAACGCCGCTTCAAAACGCGCCGGCAGGTGTCGACCCGGTGGCCTTAGCCAAGGCCGCACCGTCAGGACCGGATGGGTCGATGGGACCCATCAGAAATCCCAAGGAACTGATTGAGTAAAACTTGGTGACTGGTCAGTTACTCTAAACCCTAAAGTTTTTTTGGGGGGGCAGGGTCATTTTCATGAAACGTGTCAGGAATGTGTCACTTGATGTGAGCAATCTGAAAAGGGGTGTTTAAAGGTTAGCAATTGGGATGAAGTTTCAGTGGGTATGGCTCCTGGGTGAAACTGACGAGATCGCCAGGAATATGATGTATATGATCTCGAAAATGGTTTGTTAGTGGTTGATGCTTGTGGAGTTGTTGCCACTGATGATTCACTGATGATAGTGATTTTCTGGCAGTGATTAGACCACATGTATCCCGGCCATCTACAAACATGTTACTCGTATATCCAGTTCGGACTTCGATTGGCATTCGGGATGGGCAACAATGACATTTGCCCTAGCTGGGAGCTTTCCTGATGACATGTTCATGGATGTTGGTTTGATTCCTATGTGTTTGACGAAAACATACGAAATCGCTTAGTTGTTGTTGCTGTGTTCTCTTAGTATACCATACTCATAAGATCTCATAAGTAATATGTAGTTATCCGCTTTTTACTTGGCTTATTGGCTGATTTGTTTTATTGATAAAATCCTCACTTCAATTTCTTCAGATCCCAGTTCGGATCGGTCAAATCATCGGTTACATCCTTATGAGTATTGCTTCGTTGCGTTGTGACATTTGTGATCCCTGCCGGGAAAACGGTGCAGTGGCTTAAGATTTGACTAAATGAAATTATCATATATTATATATAATGATATGATATAAATGCTTTTTTTGACTGGTCATCTCCTTCAAAATCTTCATCTTTGCTCTATCCAAAATCGATCCTCAGATCGCTCTCTCTCTTTCCCGCCGCAATCTGCAGGACAAACCCCTTATCAGAGGCATCCGCTGACGCAGCCAGCAGAAGATCCAGAATTGGTTCACTGCAAAACTCTATTTGGAAAACCGTAGGACTTCCCAACATCAAAGGGTACTCAAAAACCGGGGAAAAAACACAGGTGGAATTAAAGAAGCGCTTGTTGGTTTCACTGATTTTTTCTGTTTGCAGCGGGAGCTACTGGGATGCTTTGGCATGGCAAAGCCAGGTCAGTGGGATCACAATCAAGCTTTTGGATGGATACTCCCATATGGAGGTTTCGGTTTTGTCATGGGAGTACCCCCAAATCATCCAAGGATGACCATGACCTCGTGTTGAAACAACCACGGCGACTTGGGGATCCCACATGACTTAAGAAACCACCTTGTGAATCCTCAGAGTCTCCCTCATTTTTTTCAGTTCCAGGTCATCCATTCATGAACATCTATGAAAATGTACCCATCTAGCAGTCCTTCTTGGGGAAACATGTCGACAAGCATGTTCGCCAGCGCCATGGATGATCGATTAGGCATTCAAGTTCGATGGAACATACTGTGCATCGAATTGCATATATCTAGTAGGTAAATTATAACGACCTCACTACGACCTCACTGGAATATATGATTAGTAAGGGATATTATCCCCAAATGGTCTTATTTCAGGTCAGTGATTATTATGATTTTCCCAGTAAATATATGATGAGTTCCGTGTCTCGTCCATGTTGCCCGCACTTTTCCATACTTCTCCAGTCATTTGCCAGTCTAACCATTGGGGAAGATATATTTTCCAGCGGGGTCATTCCAGTTCCAATGGGCCAGTTTTCACCCAAAACCTGAGGATCGGGCGACACCAACTTATCCATCAGGATTTTGACTATTTTGCCTTTTTTTGGACAGACCTTCCCAAGTTTTCGATGATTTTACCTAGAAGCTGTACAGGTATCTGTCAAACAAAAAGCTGAGGATCTTGGGCCAATTTTACCATTTTACATCATTTTGCATCATTTCGATGATTTTACCCTCTGGTAAACTAACATAACCATGGAAAATCACAATTTTTAATGGGAAAATCCACTATTTCTATGGCAATTGTCAATAGCAAACTGTTAGTTTATCAGAGGGTACCCAGGATTTTGATGATTTTAGTCCCATGGATCTGCCCCCGCTTTGAAAGCTCCGCTCCTCGGCACAGTCCAAGCAGTGCTCCTCGGGTGTTGCCATTTGAGGAGTTTGGGATGACCCTGCTGTGGTGGTCCACGAGTTTTTGTTGCTGGGATACATCCAGATAAATGAGTTTTTAAAATGGATTTACTGTACTCAGTAAATATTATTCATGTGGTTTCTGAAGCATGTTCTTACTGTGTGAATAATATACATGTGGTTTCAGAGTGAAAACAAAGAAAGGAAGCACTTACCATCCACTGTCCAAGGCAGCCAAGGAGGAACCATCACTCCCAAGATGTATGATACAATCCAGGCCATTCAAAACTTTAAAAGTTACCCTCTGGTAAACTAACATAGCTATTGAACAAATTGCCATTTATAGTGGATTTTCCCATTAAACATGGTGATTTTCCATAGTTATGTTAGTTTACCAGAGGGTACCCGTTTAATCCTCTGAGGTCCCTACTGAACACCCATGAAATCACCGAGGCAAATATCCGACATTTTCGAAGCAGACATCCCTCCAAAAACATCCAAAAACTGTCATCAAACATGGCGTGCTGGAAAATCTCCGCTATTTAGTTCGATGGATTTTCCCATTAAAGCATCCGTTTATATATATATAGGGGATTATCAATTGCTCAATGGATTGGTTAATGGGAAATTTACAGGAACCCCCTATTTTTCATGGAAAATCCATGGTTTCCTGTAAATTTTCCCATTAACCAATCCATTGATGCTAGGTTTGATGACACCGGAGGGTACCGGTGTGTTTTTTGCGGGACAGATGATGTCGAGGATGCCAACTTCGAAGGCTCCCCTGAGTTGCAGCGATTTGGAGCAGCCTGGCTGATGGGGTGTTGGCAAAGCCAACCGTAAGGCTATCATTTGGGGATGGTTTATGCAACATATAATGTACCCTCTGGTAAACGTTTACATAACTATGGAAAATCACCATTTTTAGTAGGTAAATCAACCATAAATGGTCATTTTTAATGGCAAACTGTTAGTTTATCAGAGGGTAAGTAACATCTACAACCCATTTATGGTGATTTTTGGGACAGAGTCCTCAGGAGAATTCCGGAGGGCTCATTGCCAAGCGGAACAGGTGATGTTTGGGATGGTTTATTTAATTTGTTGTTTTTTTTTGGGGTTTACGGATGTTTACGGTATTTCCACATTACACCTCTGAACACAAACAAAGAGCAGCCATCACCTGTCATTTCCGTACCCGTTTTTGTCATCGTCAAAAGTCATTTTTCAGGGTTCCAGCTTGGTTTGATGGGAGTAGGAATGGGTCGCTTTCTGAGTTTTCGTGAAGCCATTAAGTGTTTCCTTGAGCAAAATGCGGGATTGTCATGTCACCAACCTCTTGCTCGACTTTCCTGTAGTCAGCCGCCACCAAGAATCTATGACTGGTTGCAATCTTCGACTATGTTCCCTTCCTAGACAAACATGACCTGCATTGACCTGCTGGAAAATCCATTAAAATCCACCATATTTAGACAATGACCTTATTGAAGTCGTTGGTTTTCTACTACTGAAACACGGAGCTCACACTTTGGCTGTTCGAAGTCTGAAGCCTACCAGTCTGAGGCTGAGTACCTCAAGTTGTCGAAGGAGGCCCATCACCGTTCCAGGGGTGGAACTGCTGGGATCTAGGTCACAGGGTAGGTCGATAGCTTTATCCCGTCCCCCTAATCGAAGGAAGTTTAGAAGTGAAACTTCCGACAATATGGACAGTTGAAAAGCAGAGGTGAGAAAAGTCAGAAGTGAGAAGATCAGAGATGAGAANGATGAGAAAGTCAGAAGAGAAGAGATGCAGGTGCGCGAAAAGGTAGGAAAGTCGCGAAACACTGTGTTTTTCCGATGTTTTGTGGCTCCGGAGGGTCGAAAAGTAGGCTCGCCAAAGCGGCGGGTGCGGAGACATCTGGGGATATGAGAGATGAAAAGTTGCACGCCGTTGTGGCGCGAAGCACATTTGGAAGTAAAAAGTGTTAAAACACCTCAGGTTCGGACCACTTTTGGAAGTTGCGATGTGGAAAAAGTGCACGGCGTTGTGGCGCGAAGCACATNCGGCGGGTGCGGAGACATCTGGGGATATGAGAGATGAAAAGTTGCACGCCGTTGTGGCGCGAAGCACATTTGGAAGTAAAAAGTGTTAAAACACCTCAGGTTCGGACCACTTTTGGAAGTTGCGA
>BGPT01001092.1:348414-365110 GCA_003297045.1 Symbiodinium sp. clade C Y103
TCGCTCTGCCATCCATCATTCACAGCAACGAACCTCTCCTATAGGTTTCCTATTCTTGAAACTTCCGCCACCGCCTTGTGCGGTACTACTGGTAATTATTAAATACCACGCATATGGGCCCCCAAAGGGATTACTTGTTTGCCATCGCAAAACTTTTCCTTGATGCATTGCTAGCAGATTGTCACAAGGAACGTCCAGAGATTGTCACAAGCAGCCTCCAATGCTGAAGCCTCAAAGTCAGGGAAGTGTCCTAACTTCAACTGGCAAGTTCCAGACAGACAAAAACGCCTCTTGTGATGAGAAACTCACCTTTCGAATGACCGGGTTGTTTTTTTTTCCCAGCTAAATGTTATCCTTTTGGCATGGTATCTATGAGCTAAGATGAGCCGTAGAGTCCGGGAAGTTGGGGGTTGGCAAAAGCTAAACTTCTCGAACCAATCTGGCCAAGTTAGCAATTGAAGGAGCTGTTCAGAACCAAGGAAACTGTTCAGATCCCAGGACAAGGAACTTTTTAGAGCCCAGTTGCCCCAGTTGCCGCAGTTGCCCCAGTTGCCCCAGTTGCCTCAGTTGCCTCAGTCCCAGGTTTCAGATGTGTCAGACTGAGTTGTGTTACCTTCCCATTAGGTGACCGCTGATTAAGATACCTGAGCCAGGGACTACAGATGTTGATACAGTAGGTTTTGGGAAATGACCATCCGGTAATTTAATATAGCTATGAAACATGGCACATTTAGTTGATGATTTACCTTTGAAAAATGTGATGTTCCATAGTTATGCAACAAATTAATACACATTACCATATTTCAACCAGTGTCAGCGGTCCAAACCTCTGACGCAAAATCCAGCAGGTGAAATCCTATGGGATTTAGCAGAAATGGCTCATCAACATATTTGCATGGAATTCGTTGGAATGGGATTTCTCGGACTTATACGGATTTAGGCCGGTAAGATTTAGGTTGGTGGTGAAAGACACCAACCCCGGTATATCCCGGTATGATGACTGGGGGGTTCTTTAAATGGATGATCCCCAAGTCACCATGGTTGTTTCAACACGAGTCGTCATGGTCATCCACGTGCTCCGCAGCACTCGGATCTGGTGAACTTTGGAGCGAAGTACAAAGACTTTGACGAAGCTGGCAAGGAAGTTGGGGTCCCAAGAGGGACGATCCGTGGGAAAACCACGGCTTCATCAACCAACATCGGCGTGTGACACCAAGTGTAACGGGGATAGAACGGGGGTATATGTTGAAATTGATGCTTGGAACATGTTGGATTTTTCTTTGAAATGGCTACTCTCTGTCAAAACTAGAAAAAATATATATGGAAAATCATGGAAAATCCATTCCCAGGGAAACCCGTGGATGTCCATGTGGGCTTACTGGAGGATAATCTAGGCAGCCCTTGGGGCCCATCCCATGACATCCCATGCAACTGCGTGAGGGGAACCACAAGAAAGATTGGCCAAGACCGCCCACCATGGCCCGGGATGGGTCAAGACTTTGTATGTGCCTATATATTTTATGTGTATATATATACATATATGTATATATATATATATGTATATATTATATGTGTATATATATTATATTATATTATATTATATTATATTATATTATATTATATTATATTATATTATATTATATTATATTATACTATATTATACTATATTATATTATATTATATTATATTATATTATATTATATTATATTATATTATATCATATCATATCATATTATATTATATTATATTATATCATATTCTATTGTATTGTATTGTATTATATTATATCATATCATATCATATTATATTATATTATATTATAGACTTGACCCCTGGCCGCTACCCCAACTAGGTAGGTGTCTGAAAAAATATGTTCCTGCAATGTTTTGAAAAAATCAGGGAAATGACTTGAGTTGACTCGGAACATCTTGGAACCATTTGAAAGTAGTCTGCCGCGAATCACACATTATCCCAACAAATCCAACATTGCCATTACTATTATTATTGCATGCTAATGCCATAATCAACACTGTATCGCTACAGATGCCGTTGGTGCCAGTGGTTATGCTTTCTGCAAAAACTGGGTACATGAAACATGTGTACATATATATATATATATATAACATGCTTATTTATATATATATATATATATCACATATCTATAGATACAGTGTATGGACAGAAGCATATGGATATATAATATACAGATATGATAATTATATAATATATATATATATGTGTATTATTGCATGTTTACATGATATGGTATGGCATGGTATAGCATGTATATGTATACATATGTATACATAGACAGAAAACTGCTGCCTAATGAGACATTGACGCCTGACCGCCCCAGTTCTACCTTGACAAAATGCGAGAGATCACGTTTGGGGGCCCAGTCTGCCGAGAGATGTTAAGATCCAACATGTGCTGTGCCCTACCAATTGGTACTGTAGATTGTGATATGCCAATAGATGGAGACTTACGCAGTATAATTCACAAATTCTGGTTTGTTGATGATTGTGATTTTATGACAGGGCTGACTCATTACGGGACCGTCGTGTTTGTCCCAGCAAGTGCAATTGGATGATATCATGGGTTTGTCCATTTTTTCATGTGAAATGGTATACCAGCCAAACGGGGACATAGTGGGGTGTAGCCAAGACTGGTGAATTCTATGTTGTCCATATGAATATGGGATGTTCACCAGCCAACCTGGGGATACCTTGTGAATTACTGGGCTTCAATCTTTAATCGGCCACATCGGGATTGAACCACCAGAAAGAGAGATTCAACCTATTAATCTCCTTACAAGCTGCTTGCATAGGCCTTGACAGCTAAGGGGGAAAATGCGGCTAAGCAAGAGCTCATGATTTGCATATCTCGAGGTAACCCAGCTCGTACAGAGCAAGCAATCCTGGGTTTTGTTGTCAACCAAATTCCTATGTTTGCTGGGTAAATCAGGGGACTTCAGCCAAGGAAGCAATGGCATGAAGTGCTGGGCAAAGCCAGGCGAGAACCGTGCCCTAGGCCCTGGTGATACCATCAATTTAGAGTTTAACGTGGATCAGTGGAGATTGAACTCCTGGTGACATTCGCCACCAAACATGGAGATATTCCAAAAACATGGTACAGAGCATAAATTTTGGTTGGTTATTGGTTGATGGTTGGCATGGGGTCAAAGATCCTTCTCCCCCAAGTTGTGTCTTTATTCACATGCCAATATCAGTCATTCTGTCTTGGTTGGGATGTGAATTTAGAAATCTGATTGCAAGGCTTACCACTGGAAGGCCATTGCGAATGGGAGTTGGAAATATGAAAACGAATTAATTTGCACATTGCCAAAGTCCACATTACATTTTATAAAAGAAATGAATATTTTGGATTGCATGAGATCCAATCCCATTCTGAAATCAAGACAGAGGGTGAAAGTCCAATCCTCACTGTGGTACTGCCCTTTCAGTAGCATCTTCAGGACATGATTGGAGGCCCATGGAATGATCATCATGTATAAGTTAAGTGTATAATAGTTGATATTCCCATACAAGGGCCATATATTGTGCACCCCATGAGCCTTCCACAAAACCAGTTTCGAGTACCAACCCCTCCAGGCGCCTGGGTTTGAAGCCAGCGGATGCCTATGTGGCCTTTTCCGAGGCTCGATGTCAATCAAAGAAACCTATACCTTGACCCTCAAAATGACCCTCAAAAGAAAAACATTGGTCAACATATCCACATATTTGGGAGTCGAAGTACTTTTATTTCACTGAAATTGATGGTCTGGGTATTTATGTGGATTGAAGTTGATTCCAGAGTTGGGTCCAAGCTGCATGTTGGCCCATACATGCTGCTTGATATTGTTGGTGAGATGTCTCCCAACTTGAATGGTTGCAAGTCTATTGGAAGGCCAAGAATCTAAGAGGGAACCTGGAAAAAAACCTTTTTTGACTACACCCTGACCCAATGTTACTATAGTACAGTATCGATGTTAGCTTTCGGGCTTTCCATGCCAGTCCATAAAAGTGAGAGCTTTTGGGGTTCCAAGTTGTCCATATTGTTCTTTTTGAGGGAATTTTCGGGGTGGGCCCCGGCAGCGGTGTTTTTGGAAGCTGCGGACGTGAAGGGCATGTCCAAAACACCAGCCTCAAAGCAATGCTTACCCATTGGCTGATTTCAAAGCTTGAGATGATTCGAGATATTTTTCCGGAGTTGGCAATGGTTGCTATTTCTTTTGGTGGGTACCCTATGTAGTACTGCATCTGCTGCTTTTTCGACGGGGAGAGATGTTATAGGGTATCTTAAGTTGACCATGGTATTTGTTGCCATCAACTTGTCATCTCCCCTCCTTGCAACTCGTGATGATCCGGGTTTCAGGCCTGAAAGAGACCTAACTCTTTGGATTTGCGGCCTTTTCGATACGTTTCATGATAGTTTCATGTATGGTATATAATCTACCTAAACATTTGGGTGATTTCGGGTTGACATGTCTAAGTTTACAATGGACACATGGATGATCTAGGTTTTTGCTTACAATTGGCTGATTTTGGGTGTACCCTCCTGTGAACTAGTGGACCCATAGATGTCGAAAAGCCACCACTTGCAGGTCATTGTCCGAACGGGAAACCATTGGTTTCTACATCTAAACGTAATAACCCAGGATGAATGTAGGTTTCAATCCACCAGACTACATCGGTAGCTGTCCGGTTTCTGCTTGCCATCACAACAATGGCCGCGCTCCGTGCCAGGAGTATTTGAGCAATTCAAGGCTTTCTCCCAGCGATTTTCGAGACATGGCGGGGCTCCCCAGTTGACATCTCCACCTCCAGGTTGTGCCCGGGATTCAACCAAGAAGATTGATGGAAAATAGGGATTTTAGGATGATTTCACCATCAAAATTGATGGAACGTTGGGATTCAACCAACAAAAAAGATGGAGTGTAGGGATTTAGAATAATCATCAAACATGATGGTAAATGTGTATTTAACCATCAGACTTGATGGAAAATTGGGATCTAATCTGATCTAACCATCAAAATTGATTGAACATGAGGACAATAGTTTTTTTTTAAAATATAAGGCGGTCTTCTAGAATTTGTGGAATTGTGACAGGTTGGTAAACAGTTCACAAAAAATTACTTTCTTCGAGTGATCCCCACCATGAGACTTTCTTTGGCATATAGTGTGATACAGATTTTGACATAACTTTCTGGCAAAACTTTCTGGCANACTTTCTGGCAGGGAAGGGGAGGAGAGGACAACTCTGATGAAATCTAGAGACCGAAGGTCTCTAGATTTCATCAGAGTTGTCCTCTCCTCCCCTTCCTCTTGGCATTCTATCAAACATTCTTTCTGGCATTCTATCTGGCATGTATTCGGACATTCTTTCTGATATTCTTTCTGGCATTCTATCTGGCATTCTATCTGGCATTCTTTCTGGCATTCTATCTGGCATTCTTTCTGGCATGTATTCTGACATTCTTTCTGGCATTNCATTCTATCTGGCATTCTATCTGGCATTCTTTCTGGCATTCTATCTGGCATTCTTTCTGGCATGTATTCTGACATTCTTTCTGGCATTCTATCTGGCATATCTTCTGACAATCTATCTGGCATCTAGTCTGGCATTCTAGCTGGCATTCTTTCTGGCATTCTATCTGACATTCTATCTGGCATCTATTCTGACATTCTTTCTGGCATTCTATCTGGCATTCTATCTGGCATTCTTTCTGGCATTCTATCTGACATTCTTTCTGACATTCTATCTGGCCTTGAGGTCCGGCAGTGCCCACTGGGATCGGGAGCTCGCGGTTGAGGTCCGGCGTTGCCCACTGGGATCGGGAGCTCGCGGTTGAGGTCCGGCGTTGCCCACTGGGATCGGGAGCTCGCGGTTGAGGTCCGGCGTTGCCCACTGGGATCGGGGGCTCGCCGTTGAGGTCTGAGGTCCGGCGTTGCCCACTAAGATCTTGAGCTTGCCGTTGAGGTCCGGCACTGCCCACTGGGCTCTGGAGCTGGCAGCTGAAGTCCGGCAGCGCCCACTGGGCTCTGCAGCTGGCAGCTGAGGTCCGGCAGTGCCCACTGAGATCTGAAGCTGGCAGATGGAGTCCGGCAGTGCCTGCTGCGATCTGGAGCTGGCGAAGAGGAGGCGGGAGGTGAAGGCAGGAGGCCGCGGGAGGTCGTCCACCCACCCGCACCCCCGCCCCGCCGCGCAGCCATGGTAAAATCTAGTAACCCTCACCTGGCAGGTGGGGAAAAAGAAAAACACCACTGCTGGGCTCATGGTGTTGAAATAGCTATGTTTTGTCGATCAACCACATTGCTTAGTTGAAAGACCATCCTATACAGAAACTGCTTGGTTTCAATTCTTTTAACTGAGCGAGGCAGAGGCGGCCACAGAGGCCAGAGAGGAGGAGAGGCTTTGGAGTGAGGAGGAGAAAGGAGAAGAGCTGGCCAGTCAGGCCAGAGAGGAGGAGAAAGGAGAAGAGCTGGCCAGTCAGGCCAGAGAGGAGGAGAAGGAGGCCAGCGAGGAAGTCCCTCCTAGGAAGTTCAAATGGAATGAAATTCCAAAGGAATTGGAAGGAAAGGAGAACAAAAGGGCTGCCTTGAAAGAGGTATGGGTAGCTCTTTCAAAAACTGTCCTTGCTCAGAACGAAGAGGAGTCACAGGTGGTGCAGCAACTCTTGGTGAGGTTGGGCAAACCTGGCAGATACACAGTCAGGATCAACGAGGTTACTCAAAGCCGCTTTGGCTGGAGGAAACCAAATTCAGGCAACCCTCGACCAAAGTGTAACTTGCCAAACGTCAGAGGCGATTTGCCTCAACTGGCGCCTGTGTGTTTTCGGACAGAACTGCTGTGTTGGCAGTGCACAGCGGCGCCACATCACCTCACAGAGCGGCTTTATAGGGAACGATCCTGTCTGATTAACTGCAGAACACCAGAAGCAGCCACTCAGTTGTGAAATGCGAAGACCCGTTATTTCCTCACGTGAGTGATGGATGTCAATATCCATTTCTGTTCAGCCAATATTGTTCAGAGCATTTTTTCAAATATGTAGGCGCAAAGGGAAACAGTAGACACAACTTTAACAACCCCCTAAGAACCCCCTAAACAATTCCGAAATACCATACAGAAACCCTAATACACCCCTCATTAGTATGTCCTTCCAATGGAAAGGTATCTTCTGTTGGAATATCGTGCAATCCTACGGAATCTAATCCACATGTGTTTGCCCTTGACCAAGAAAACCATCCCTTTGATCAAGTGCAGAAGTTTGGCAGGATCCCATGTCGAGGGGTACAGATTTGGAGATTTTATTATTGCACCATTCATTATAGTAGCCCCCCAAAAAAAAACAAAAAAAAAGTAATTCATCTCCATTTTTGTAGGCCCACTGCGACGTCACTTGACTGATGGTGAATGTGAGGCGAATCAATGGCCGATCTGCTGAAATTGGTGAAGTACTATAATTTCTCCAGATTCATGTATGGCATGATGGTGCGTGTGTGCATGTCTACTTCTGTTTGGATGAATCTTGAGCAAAAGTGGGTGAACCTACATCGATGATTTGTGGAATTATTTGAATGAGGGACAGCCAAACAAACATTTATGGACGGAACAAACAAATCATGGGTCTTATACAACCATACTTGCGGAATCCTAGAAATATCTAACGTCGGCGTCTCAAGAATTAGGAGCTACCTTTGAATGGATAGCATCCTACTATTTGCTTTTTGTTTGCTTGGATCACAATGTATGTTGCTTGTATCACCCTTGTTTGTTGCTTAAGTCCCTCATTATTCATTATCTATATAATCATTTCCGATGGTTTCGTGCATTTGTTTGCATACTTGTGATATATAACCAGATCCACAATTTATTGTTAGATATTGATATGGCTGAAATTCCGGTTGGTTTGTTGTTTGATTCCCCATTTGCCAATAGGTGATGATTAATCCCCTCAATGTTGTTCGTGTTTTTACTGGGCATGGGATGGTGTCAAAACTTTAGGTCGTCGAAAAGGGACTATGATAGATTATACCCTCTGGTAATCAAACGTGGCAATGGAGAATCCTCTATAAATGTAGGTTTTAATGGGACATGTATCGAACTAAATGGTGGATTTTCCAGCACGCCACGTTGGATTACCGAAGGGTATACCTCACGTAGAACATCCCAAACATACACTTAGAACATCCCTATGGGGCCATATAGATGGTTGAAGTGATGGTCCGCCATACTAAAGTAGATCGAACTGAGAAGCGGGGGGTTGCAGATGCAGGATCTCAATGTTTCAAATCCATATTGGGGGATGGTCATCAATCCATCCGTAGGGATTGTTGGAACCCATTAGGTTTGAATTCCCATTATGGGATGGATGACCACAAACCATCAATCCCACGTTTACTTCCATTGTTGTTGATTAATTCTCCTTGTCCCTATTCAATCTCTATTGTTTTATGGTGATGGACAATCATTATTATCCAATTTATATCCCGTTGGTCTACGCCCACGAGACACATGATCTAAGGGACGCATTAGTGGACACAAATTTACTTGTTAGTCTACCAAGAGATCATTATCTCCATTGCTATCCCATAATCACATATCATTACTGATATTTCCAGCTTTCCAATTTTTCTATCTATGACTTGGGGTTGCTAGATAGTTATTTAAGGAACATCACCATTTCGAAGAGGTGGATTCTACAATGGGGATATTCACCGACCTAGATGTTGGTTGGTTTTAATCTCCATTATATCCCTACTATATTCCCATCATATCCCATTAAATCATTTGAAATCACGATCAAAATCCAATGAAATCCTTTCAAATCTCCCTGAAAATCACACTCTCTCCCTTTAAATCTCATTGATGGTACACCAACGGGTATCCATATAAAAATGATCCCACTATATTTCAATTATACATCACATGTGTTATTTATATTCCCATCATATCCCTATTATATCTCCATTGATATCCCCTATAAAGGGTATCCGAGTTGTTGGCGATCCTCCACATCAGGTCGATGAGGTCCACGAACAGCTCCGCCAGAAGGCGCGATAGAAATCTCCAGGCGCGATGTTCGCCGGGAGTTTGGCGGTCGCACATGGTGGTCTGATGTCCATTTGAGGATGTTTACCCTCCGGTAATCAAACATGGCAATTGGAAATCCCCTATTAATGGAGGTTTTAAAGGGAAAATCAACTATAAATGGTGGATTTTCCATTGCCAGGTCTGATTACCAGAGGGTAACTAGGAAAAAAATGGGGGATTTTCATGGATCCTCCCAGCAGAAATTGAAGTTTTGTCCGCGAAAAAGCGGCGGAGAAGCCTTTTTGTGATCGGTGAAAACTTGGATTTGAGCAACTGATTGGGAGGAATTGCAGAAGCAATACGAGGATTAAATGCCTAAACGCCAAACATGGACTTTTTTTGCCACCAACAAAAACGAAGGAAGACTCGTTTGTGCTAACCATCTCCAGCTATCTTGGACGAGCCGATTGGAGTAGTGGAAGTATACACCAAAACAATCAGTTTCAGGGAAAAATGAACTTCTGAACATTTCTGAGCCATGTGATTCAAGTCTTTCCATGTCTCAGGTCAAAACCATTCAATCTACGATCTACAAATAGATTGTTTCCAGCACTCGGAGAATGCTTGTCTTGGCACCATACATATTAAAAAAAAGGTGTTTTGTTTTCCCTCCCAAAACAAGGTTTTGGTAAAACTTCATTACCATCTCTGAAGTTGCCAACTTTGTAATCTAAACCTAGTTCTTGTAGCTACTGGTATGACATGCTATGACCATACTGTTTGAGTGTGTTTAAATATATTTGTTGAATCAATAGGTTCAGCACACACATTCCTTGGAATTCATGAAAACATGTTACATACCCTGGCTGATTGAATCTTGAAATAGTAGCGAATGCTACCTGCCGTTTGCCTGGGCAACCTGGGTCAGATCCAAAAATTGATTCCTGGATGGTTTCAGATCCAATGCAACATGACCAGTCCATTTCTAGTCCCCTGCGTTTTAAAGTCTGACCCAAGCGATGGGTGACGAAAAAAGACCAGGAAGTTCGTCACCAGATTGCGATGGGTTGGTTGAGTTCACCAATGCAACGACGGTTTATGGTGGATAGAACTAGTTGAGTAGCATAAACCCACAAAGATACCATTTAGTGGCACCAACTTGTAGAAGTTGCAAGCTGTGATCTACTAACCTGAAATAAGGATGAACAGGGCCATTTGGGGATAGTTACACATACTACCCATCATCCCAGTGACTTTGCAGTGACGTTGGAATTCATCCAGATGTTTTTTTTATCTCATTAAATCCCAGTAAATTCCATTCAATTCCATTAAAACACCATTATTTTGTTAATATCCTAATTGGCTGCGCTTCGAAATCTTGACGGTATCCAGAAGCATCTGCAATGACCACCTTTTGTGACCTGCCAGGCATCAGGACAAAGATCCTGCCACGGTTGGTGACTTGTGCGGTTTGCGCGCGGAGTGCCACGAAAAATGGGGTGCCAAGCCCAAATGGTGGCAATCATTCAGAATAGGCAAATTTTATGTGATTTCAAGCGAAAAGTGAGAAAACTCAAATACCCTTCGGTACTAAAGATGGCAATGGAACATCTTCATTTCAAGATTATTTTCCGATGAACGCCTCCAATTATATAAAGGGGATTTCCGATAGCCATCAAAATCAAAGAGATTGAAGTAATTTTCAGAATGTTCAGCATCAAAGCTAGCAGCTAGGGATTCAACATGATTCAACGAAGGAGAACCTGCTTTTTGTGCATGAACAATGGGACTGAATTATCACCTTGATGATTGCAGCAACGAAAAATGACACTTGGGCATTGAACAAATAACAATCACGATGTAACCAGCAATAAGCAGATTTTACCAAGAAAACATAATATGTCATACTAATTTAATAGGCACAAAGGATCTTCAAAGACCTGTTCGACTTGGGAGTCTCTGACCATACCGGGTAGGGTGCCCTCATGTACCCTCACATCATCAATTAGTGAGAAAAAGTAACATTAACTAGTATATAGTACTTTTTTCGGGGACCCAAACAATACAGTTCTGAATTAATTGGTTTGGTACGTAATTAATTAATTAGAGCCCCTAGTTATGTGGACAAAGAGAGGCCGTGAGAATTCCGTTTCACGTTTCTTCAAGGCGCTCCGGTGCGTTTGATCCGATCATTTCATACCATCCCCTGTTTATCACCAGAGCTGGTTGGTATAAAAGTAAAACTCCAAGATTGGAGATCTATGGCATTCGGTTTACCACCTAAATATACCTAAATGCCATATGTTCAGTGCAAAAGACCTTTCTGCGGACGTTCACGTCGGCTCAGCCGTTTGCCAAACATCCATCCTTGCCTCACGGGGGCGACCCGGCCGGGCCCTTGGCAGGGGAGCAATCAATCACAAAGTGTGTGTGTGTGTGTGTGTGTGTGTTTGCCTTATTTTTTTTTTGGATGCCCCATACTTATGATTTGAATGAAAGCAACTCTTTCTGTCCTCATGACCATGTCCTTGTTATTTGAAATGCTATGATTACGTAACCTCACTGGATTTCAAGACATATGCACCATTTTTGGACAAACCTACCCGTTGGATCCCATTGGTGTCGAGAATGTAGTGATGAATTATTTGGTTCTGAGTTGGAGCGGCACTGCTGGTGGTTTCGGGTTTCCGCAGTGCAAGATGTTCGACACATTTCCCTCCATTGGCTGCGGATTTGTTGTCGCCGTTCTCTGGTTTTCACCATCGGAAAAAAGTCAGTACCTTAAGTATAGAAATCTGGGTAAATCAGGCCGAAGGCGTACTTGGGATTTGATTTTTTTGTTTATAAAAGCCCCACTGGCCCCACTGCGTCTGGGTTCAGTCTCAATCTTTGCTACAAAGCGTTAGTCTGGTTAGAACCACTTGTACCCATGTCAATACTGACAATACTTGTTGTTGGATGTTGTTGGTTTATGTTTCTAATGAATCTTAAATCCTGTTCCATCCTTTTGTTCATTGAAGGCACTTATATCCCATCGTGATGCTTCATTCTCATTGTCAGCCCACCCCCACTCAATCCCATTCTCACTTTCAGTGACTGAAATCCCCCATTGGATTACAGGAGCAAGTACTATAGAGGTGTTCCTGGTTCCACCACTGCGGTTGTTGGTTCATGATAATTCTTGGACTACCCTCTCATAATTTTCCACGTAGCTATTGAAAATGGCCATAGAAATAGTGGATGTTCCCATTAAAAATGGCCATAGAAATAGTGAATACAGTAATTCTTGGACTGACTTTAGCTGCTTGGTTCAATTTAGTTTTACCTCATGTTAGATCAACATCCCATCACTTGTCATGTGAAGAAATTCACCCATTTCTTGACGATTTACAGAGTTGCACCAACCTATGGTAATTGATTAGCCGCAAAGGTAGCATTTGCCATATTATGACTTTGTCTAAACATGGGGGATATCCCCCAATGGTCACTGTGATAGGCAAAATGATCATCAACTAGTGTTTTTTCTTTTTTTTCCGGGACCTCTTGATCCAGTTTGATATATCAACTCAGCTACAATGTATCATCATTGACCATCAGTTTGGTGACATTTATGTATCATAAGCCCATGTTTTTCATTGTTTTTCCATCTTTTCTTCTTGGAAAGTTGGCGCTCCAGTCGGACATGGCGCAGCCAACGGCCTTCACCCTGGCACCGGCGGCACGGGCTGCGCCTGCGGCAGCGGTGGCAGATCTCTGGGGTGTCAGGCTGGTCACATCCATATAGATGTTCAAGGATGTTTAATATTGTTTAAGGATGTTTAAGGATACATATGTCATCATGTCTATGTGTGTAGATATTTATATAAGTATAATTATATGATATGTTTTATTATGTTTGTTGTTTAACAATAGATGTTTATATTGGTAAGTATATATATAAGGGACATTCATCTATTGGATAATCAAAGGTCAAGTTGGTGTGTTTTTTGTTCAAACCATCCTAGGCCATGCTGTGTTTGTGTCGCCAGGGCCGCCAGGCCAGAGTCGGAGGCGGCTTTGGAACGAGATACGGAACGGTTGGGTTTACCATGGGTTTACCATGGGTTTACCCTCTGGTTATTTCACATAGCCATGGAGAATCCCCTATAAATGGAGGTTTTAATGGGAAAATCATCCAAAATGTTGACATAACTATGGGAAATTTAACATAGCTATTGAAAATGGCCATAGAAATAGTGGACTTTTCCCATTAAAAATGGTGATTTTCCATAGCTATGTTAGATTACCAGAGGGTATATCTATTTGTTGACTCGGGTTTTAAGTTCTGCTCTCGTTTTTGATGTATATTTTTATATATTTTTGATGTATGGTTGGTGGTTGTTGTTTTCTTGTTGGCCTTTGAAAACTATCGATGACGAACAAAACTTCTGTATTGAAGGTGCAATACCCTGAGTCAACTTGAAGTTACGAAGTTCTAAATGAGTTATATACAGAACTTGTGTTGAAGTTATCATAACTGTCGTAGGTACGTTGTAACTTAACTTGTAAGTTGTGAATATTTTTAGTTGTTATTGTTTTTTTCGATCTGGAGGTTAAGTCACTGAAACCAAACGGAAGACATGGTTTTACAATGTTTTACAGCACAGAATTGTTTTGAGGTCCGCAGAACATCATTTTTTCATGGCGAGACCATGATAGTCGAACTGGAATTGTCAGAGCCTTGCCACGTTGGGTGGCATAACCCGGAAACTACTTTTTGGCAAACACAAAAAAACACATTTTTGACATGCACGTTTCCACCCTAGGCTGGCTGTGCAGAGGGAACACATGCGCGTTTCCAGTTGAACATTGTTTTTTCTTGAAACCACATCTGTGTCTTGGAAACATAAACAAATTTTCAGATATACCGAGTGGGAAACACGCATTTTTAACACACTCCCGCGTTTACTAGGCTTTACTAGGTGCCTTTGCCTTACAAAGTGGAAACAGATTCTTCAGCACGGCTCAGGCTCTGGTATCTCCAAAAAGATGCCAAAACGCTAACAGCATTGCAAGCTCAAATTCTGACATACAAAACGTAACTTCTATAACTTGTTTGCTAGCTTGCAAAAAAAAACAAAAATTGCAACTTAAGTTATGAATCCCGAACTTAGTTATAAGATTAATATGAGTTACAACACATATATACGAAGCTACCCAGGGTTAAGTCAACTTACAACATCGCTCGCAAGGCTTATAAACACTTATATCTTAGGGGCCCCATTTTGTATATATATATATATACATATACATTAGAATTTTATAACAAGGCATAACTATGAGTACAAATATGTACAAATATAATGTATACATCGAGCTGCAATTTCAGTAGATTATCCAAATGGGCTGCCCTTTGTGAAAATTGACAACGTCCCAAGGGACGGTGATGACTCGAAAGAAAACACCCAATGTTGCTAAGTCTAGGGAATTTTTGGAGGCTATATTGCGAGAAACATCTCAACAACTACTGCTTGATCACATGTTTCCGAATTGTCATCGACCTTCTGGTATTTGTTGGGTTCATGTCTGACCATTCTCCATCGATGAAGCATGTCTTGTTTGGTGCTCTTGACTGTGTACCATGCCTTCTATCCGACTATCCATTGCTCACATGTTCACCGGTGTTGGGTGCTATTCCCATCAATGCCCGAACTTATACGTGTACCCTATCTCATAGGTGTGTCCACGCACATGTTCTCTTGGTGAACGCTTGGTTAACCATATTCTGAAAGCTGGTCTGGCTTATGGAGGAGCGATTTTGCTTCAAATTTGTATGAGCCCTCAGATGCACAAACATTGCTATTTGTTGTGCTTTACAATTAATGATAGATGCTCAATTTTTTAATTGGTTTTTTTCAACAAATCATTACCCTCATTGTCCTCCACTCTCTTTTTTCGTGGCTGACTCCTGTCTATACCAATCAGTTCCATTCTTTTCCCATGATCATTCCAGATGGCAAGTGTTTAATGGATATGAGATCAAGTTGGCTATATATCCACACGTTCCCATACATCCCTATATCATCCTATATCTATTTCTTAAATCATAAATCAAATATTGGATGAATGTGGATTGCCTTGGTGTATTCCGATATTCTGATCCCATAATCCGATGATCTTATCCCATTGATGGATAGGTTGAAACCACCAGGCAACTTCAAGGTGGTCTCTCCTACCCCTTGGTGCTGTAGCGGCGCCAGCGGGGACGCCAAGCGACCAATGTGGGGCTCAAAAAAGGTAGATGTTTAGAGTTTAGACTGACAAATATAGGGGGTGTTTCAAAATTGGGGATCCCTAAAACCATTGGTTTCAAAGTACTAAAACTGTCTAATGGTGATTTTGGGTATATCCCCATGACTTAGGAAACCTCCAGATGTGGTGGTATTTGGATCTATTGGATAAACCATCCATGTTATCCATGTTGGGGGCTTGATAGATTTGGACGATGTGACGGAATATGGTCCCAAGAATGTGTAATGAAATGGGGTGATCAACCGGCAATGGAGGTAGGGTAGGACAGATATCGTAGGTTTAATTTCGCCTATGTCTTGCCTTCGTCGACTTCCAAAGCCTGACCCAAACATCAGGTTTTGCTTGGTCGAAGACAGAGGAGATGATACAAAACCAGTCGTGGCTGTCGAGGGGCATTGGATACCCCTGAAATTGGGTGAATAAAAATTCCATTTGGAGTTGCAAGGTCAAACTGGCTTTGAGTCAAAAGTTAAGATTGGGATACTCAAGTGGATGCTTAGTTGTGCTTCCCTGTGTCTTAGATATCAGCCAATACCCATGTGTCAGATTTTTTCTTTGCCCCTCCACCACGGCTGTTACACGCCCACAGAGGGTTTGACTTTGGCCAACAGTTTTTTTCATTGTGACAAGAAGCAGTGTTTCTTCTGTGGCATGACAAACTTTTGTTGGTTGGCAAATTTATTGTATGAATTCAACGCAAATGTGGAGTATAGAGTATATGGGAGATTCCATAAATGCGGGATTCCCAATAGCTAGATGGTTTATTTCATAATCCCAAAATAAAAATTGAACAAAAATGAAAAATGGATGATTTAGGGCTACCCCCATGACTTAGGAAACCTTTAGGGGTACCTCATTTTGACCCAGCTCAGTTTTGCCCTAGAGCCACGAGTTTGGGATGATTTTGGGGTCCATTTCGGAAATGTATGGCACACCAGTGACCGCCACCCCTGCAGGAGAATAGCAAGAGGACGCACTGCGTGTGCGGCGAAGGCTGGGCATAGAGGAAGATTTTGACGACCAAGAGACACTATTGGGACGGTAAGATACAGTAAGCATATGTAGCTGTAGCCCCAACATGCTCCCACCATATATGTGCTACAATGCGGGGTCCCCCAGATAGCTAAGTCAGTTTATAAGTCCAAGAACTGTTTTTATGATACTTGCAACTATAGTTAATGGATCTTAATGGGGTGTATAAACCAACTTAAAAGTGGCGGACCTCACCTTGGAAGTGCGTTCCCTCATTTTGCTGTCAACCTTGGTTCTTTAATCATCCTCCAGGGTATTTCCACTACAAAACTAGTGGCCTTGGGGCCTCTGTAAACTAGGTTTTTCAATGGTTTTTACAGACCCCCAAGCAGGTTGTGTT
>BGPT01001093.1:0-10028 GCA_003297045.1 Symbiodinium sp. clade C Y103
CACCAGGTTTTCACCAAGTTTTCACCAAGTTTTCACCAGGTTTTCACCAAGTTTTCACCAGGTTTTCACAAGGTTTTGAAAAATTCACCAGGTTTTCACCAGGTTTTGACCGGGTGTATGTTTTACATTCAATTTCACNNNGTTTTCACCAAGTTTTCACCAGGTTTTCACAAGGTTTTGAAAAATTCACCAGGTTTTCACCAGGTTTTGACCGGGTGTATGTTTTACATTCAATTTCACTAGGTTTTGGAAATGTCACCAGGTTTTCACCAGGTTTCACCAGGTTTTCACCAAGTTTTCACCAGGTTTTCACCAGGTTTTCACCAGGTTTTCACCAAGTTTTCAGCAGCTCCATTTCCAAAGAAGCGTTTTTTCCGTTTGATGTAACTGCCAAAAACCTAAGAAGCGTTTTGTCTGTTCTCCCAAAAGCGCAAAACGCTTCTTCGGGACCAAATATTGGTGGATCCATGGAAAGCCTTCCGTAAGCAACTTAACATTCGGTTCGCCAGATATGGCGGTTCGGTTCCATTCGGTTCGCAAGACGCGGCCGTTCGGTTCGGTTCGGTAGCAGTGGCAGTAGCAGTAGCAGTAGCAGTAGTAGTAGGAGGAGTAGTAGTAGTAGCAGTGGTAGTGGTAGTGGTAGTGGTAGTATTCGTAGTATTCGCAGTATTAGTAGTATTAGTGGTATTAGTAGTATTAGTAGTAGTAGTTGTAGTAGTAGTAGCAGTAGTAGTAGCAGCAGGAGTAGTAGTAGAGGTAGTGGTGGTTGTAGTTGTAGTGGTAGCAGTGGTAGCAGTGGTAGCAGTAGCAGTAGCAGTAGCAGTAGCAGTAGCAGTAGCAGTAGGAGTAGGAGTAGGAGTAGGAGTAGGAGGAGTAGTAGTAGTAGTAGTAGTAGTAGGAGGAGTAGTAGTAGTAGTAGTCGTAGTAGTCGTAGTAGTCGTAGTAGTCGTAGTAGTCGTAGTAGTCGTAGTAGTCGTAGTAGTAGTAGTAGTAGCAGTAGTAGTAGTAGTCAGTAGTAGTCAGTAGTAGTCAGTAGTAGTCAGTAGTAGTCAGTAGTAGTCAGTAGTAGTCAGTAGTAGTCAGTAGTAGTCAGTAGTAGTNTAGGAGTAGTAGTAGGAGTAGTAGTAGGAGTAGTAGTAGGAGTAGTAGTAGGAGTAGTAGTAGGAGTAGTAGTAGGAGTAGTAGTAGGAGTAGGAGTAGTAGTAGTAGTAGGAGTAGTAGTAGTAGTAGGAGTAGTAGTAGTAGTAGGAGTAGTAGTAGTAGTAGGAGTAGGCGTAGGAGTAGGCGTAGGAGTAGGCGTAGGAGTAGGAGTAGGAGTAGGCGTAGGAGTAGGAGTAGGAGTAGGAGTAGGAGTAGGAATAGGAGTAGGAGTAGGAGTAGTAGTAGGAGTAGGAGTAGTAGTAGGAGTAGTAGTCAGTAGTAGTCAGTAGTAGTCAGTAGTAGTCAGTAGTAGTCAGTAGTAGTCAGTAGTAGTCAGTAGTAGTCAGTAGTAGTCAGTANAGTCGTAGTAGTCGTAGTAGTCGTAGTAGTCGTAGTAGTAGTAGTAGTAGTAGTAGTAGTAGTAGTAGTAGTAGTAGTAGTAGTAGTAGTAGTAGTAGTTTGTTGTTGTTGTTGTTGTAGTAGTAGTAATAGTAGTAGCAGTAGTAGTAGTCGTAGTCGTAGTCGCAGCAGCAGGAACAGCAGCAGCAGCAGGAGGAGGAGTAGTAGTAGTAGTAGTCATCAGTAGTAGTAGTCAGTAGTCAGTAGTCAGTAGTAGTAGTAGTAGTAGTAGTAGTAGTAGTAGTAGTAGTTCATCATCATCATCATCATCATCATCATCATCATCATCATCATGTAGTAGTAGTAGTAGTAGTAGTAGTAATAGTAGTAGTAGTAGTAGTAGTAGCAGTGGTATCAGTAGTAGTAGTAGTAGTAGTAGTAGTAGTAGTAGTAGTAGTAGTAGTAGTAGTAGTAGTAGTAGTAGTAGTAGTAGTAGTCACAGTAGTAGTAGTCACAGTAGTAGTGGAGCAGCCAATGAAAGAACGAACTAGATGAACTAGGTTGCAGTCACAGGTGTGGCATTTCATGCGAACATAGATCCTGGACATCCATGAGCCACCGAAATATGAGTATTAAATATTGTTAGATATTCTGAATCAGTTTTTATATATTTTGAATCTCTGCCTGGAAGGCTACCTTGGCCGCGAGAACTCTCGCTCTTTTATGCCTGCAGTGGCGTTTGCTCAACGTGCAGCCAGAGAAGTCGCTGCGTATCTGTTGGATGAAGGACATGCGAAGGTGCGGTGAACGAAAGTCGAAGGTTTGAACATGTTGGACCTGTTTGTCACGACCGAAACTGAAACTTCACCAGGGAAAACCAAGGCCGACCCAGTTGTGCAACATGCAACTTCCTGTGAGGCGTGATGTGTTGANCGAAACTGAAACTTCACCAGGGAAAACCAAGGCCGACCCAGTTGTGCAACATGCAACTTCCTGTGAGGCGTGATGTGTTGAGCTCACTTTGCGGAACAGCACAGCTTCAGTCCTAGTTTACCTGTCCCTTGATGGCTGCAGAATTTGCACAGGTCTGCAGCTATTTTGGTTTAGTTTAGCAGGCAGCTTCGAACTTATGTCATTACATGAGTTGCCTTTGCCCACTTTGTTGCAGGCGCCGCTTAGATCTAGGCCAAGTGACATCAAGGAGAAGAGTGCTGGCGATACTTCGCCTTTGTTGAGACAGACTGGCCACTGCTCCTTGCCTACGCAGGTCACGTTTGTGTGGAACAACCAGAAATGCTATGGCAGCCAATTCCACCTGGATGTTCTCGCTGGTGATTGGGAGGTGGTGGATCAGCAGCACTCTAGAGGTGCTTCAGTCACTGAGGAATTTCATTATCGCAGCAGCCATTCTCAGAGCCTGACTCATGGCCAGCCCATTCACCTGGCTGCCAGCCGAGGGCATGTCCAAGTGGTCGAACTGTTGTTGGTGTATGGGGCAAGCCTTGAGAGCACACTTCACCGCGATGGCAAGACGCTCTACAATGTATTGGATGCTGCAGTGTATGGGGAAGGATTCGGTGGCCAACCCAGGATGATTGACTTTCTTTGCCAGAGGAAGGCTGATATCATGTCAGTGAATCATCAGAATTGGACACTTCTTCATGTTGCGTTTCAAACGGGCAACCTGGAGACCATCGAGTGTGTCCAAAATGCTGTCCTGCAACGTCCTACATCGTTTTTAGGGGTTTTAGGGTTCCAGAACGTCGATTTTCACACTGATCAGCGGATGCCGACTCCATTAGAGATCGGCATCAAGTGCTGCAAAATGAATACTCGAGATTTGGCCGAATCAGCAGAGCCCAGCATGCTGAGCTTCAGGACCTTCATCCACCGAGCACCTGAGTGCATTCCTAGTTTTGCCGAGCGCCTCCAGGAGCTTTGGAGCGAGCACGAACTGACCCAGCGGCTGGGCAGCGTGACCGTTGAGGATTTGGCCACCTTGCTGAATGACTTTCCACAGGCTGCTGCCTCTGTGCTGGAAGCCGCCACAGCTAGACCTTTCGTGGTTAGTGAGGGAAGACATCCGTTGCCTGCCAGGGTCAGTTTTGCCTGCCGAGAATACACGGTGTTGCACACGGTCAGGAAACAAATGCCCTGCCTATGCTTCTACACCCGAGAGGTGGAGTGGATCTTCAATGACTCTTGCAGGATGGCCCCGGAGTGGCATAGCTCGTTGACAGATGTCCGAGACAGGCCAATGCATGATGCCAAGATTCAAGTATGTCACATTCCGGACATCATTTCTCCAGTGTTTTTCTCTGCAGTGTTGGATGCGCGGACAACGCACCAGGAGGCCCTTTTCCTTTTCAAATGTACACCGGTGCGCGGTGCAATTTGGTTCACGTTTTGGAACGGCTCCATGTGGGTGGATGTCGTGCAGACGGCGACTTCCACTTGGGGTTTGTGCTTGTTAGTCATTGAAAGCTTCATGGCTCGCCAGGCTTCTGTGGAAACTGACCAAGCCTTTGTGGCCTTGAAGCCCAGTTTGGCCAATGGCGAGGGAATTGTTGCAGATTGGATTGTTGCGAAAGGCATCGTCGATGTATTGCTGGAAGCTGTTCTTTTTGCAGCCTGCTGTCGCCAAGATCCAACCAGCTACTGTCGCCTGAAAAAAAATTGGGATCTCATTCGAAGTTTCCTGCCCATCATGCTGTTGTGGCAGTATGAGTCACGATTGCTTCAATGTTTGATAATTCTGATGTACTGGATGAGATTGCTTGAAGGTGTCTCTCTATCGAAGCTTTAACCGGACCGTAATAACGGGGAGTTTTTCGATCGAGTACCTATGCTTCCAGCAATGAGCTTCACCATCCTAGGGTTTTGTGCATTCTCTCACGCGATGTGTGCTGTGCAAGTGACCCCGGATCATTTGTGGCCGCGCACCTTTTGGTATAGCTTTACCACACTGATAACGCAAGGTCTGCCTGAGAATCCGCCAGATGACTACATTGAATTGTTGTTGCTCTATGGAGGCGTCCTGTTCTTTTCTATCTTCGTGATGAACATTTTCATCGGAGTCATCAGTGAACAGTACGCTTCAGAGAAGGAACAAGGAGATGTGATGTTTGAAAAGGTGCGGGCGAAATCCTGCATGAATTATCTGACACATATGAGTGTGCTCCCTTGCAATTTGCTCGCACCAAGAGCTGCAGCGCTGCTAGCGTTGGGAACCGTGGCTTTGACCTTGATGCTTCAGGTGCGGGTCGTTTACAACAGGAGACCTCTGCCAGGATTTCTGCAGCTTCCACTGTTTGTTGCTTCACAAGTGGTTCTCTTCATGGCTTCTATTCAGTGTAGGGGCAAGAGCTTTCCATGGAGCGAACGTGATGGTGGCAAGAGATATTTGTGGATTTGTGAGCCCTCCGATCCCAGCGGCTCCCGGGAGCCTCGTAACCCTTGGATCCAGCAGTCCAACGACAGCGGAAGGCTGGTCGAAGCCGTGGAGAGAACTCTTGCAATGAATTTGGACGGTATGAGGGAGGTAGTGAGGAATGAGGTGATGACGGCGATGACGAGCCTGTCCGGCCGGGCAGCACATCGTGGCCCAGGCACCTGGCCGAGAAGCGCGCTGAGTCTCCGAAGGTAGTAAATCTACTAGTGCCAAATATTCTTAAACAACCATTCACAATCTTTCAGACAACGCATGCACTTAGTTGTTGAATGGGTAGAAGCAGCCTGATGGGCAACGCAATTCTGAATAGTTGAATCAATGAAATTTCGTTTGCTGAGATCATGCCGGCAGCAACGCCGTGACAGCAGATGGCCCAAAAGTGGTCTGTACAGACACAGAGATGCTATTGTTCCCGCTGTTGCTTCAAAACAATTTTGACTTCGGCTGCTGCAGCGCACCTCTAAGGCCATTTGGCACTGGTAATCTGCCCGCGAGAATTTGCACAGGTGCTAACGACAACTTTGGCATGCTGCCGGCGCCAGGGTGCTGTGGGTAAGGCATCAGGGATGTCACAACCGGGGCTCCGAGCCAAGCAGTGTTCAAATGCACTAAGTGGGATTGGGTTCCAGCGCTGTTCATTAATGTCCCTGCCACTACAGCTTGGATGTTTTTGCTTGACCTATTATGGTTGGAGCTTTTGGAGAACACCGTCTGGGTCTGAAGAAGGGCCGGCGGTAAAACACTACAGGGTCTTTGCCGTACCAGAGTGAGTTTGTGTATGCAACCTTTTTCCCCAAACAGCGTGTCCACACTGAGGAATTCTCATGGTATTAGTAAAGGCCGGTGCTGATCAGTGTGCTCCATCTGGTCGGCGGAATTTTGCTGTAAATTCTCGCATAGAGTGGCCTTCCTGAGATGTCCATGTGCGTTTTACATCTCACTTCCAAAAGTGCTCCGAGACCGACAGTCTTTAACGCTTTTAACTTCCAAATGTGCTTCGCGCCACAACGGCGTGTACTTTTTCCACATCTCGGCGTGCGCATTTTCCACATCTCAACTTCCAAAAGTGCTCCGAGCATGAGGTGCTTTGTACCTTTTTACTTCAAAACGCGCTTTGCGCCACAACGGCGTGCACCTTTTGATCTCTCATCCGCCCAGATGCCTCCGCACCCGCCGCTTTAGCGAGCCTACTTTTCGACCCTCCGGAGCCACAAACATTGGAAAAACACATGTTTCGCGTCTTTCCTACCTTGTCGCGCGCCTGCATCTTCTGTCTTCTGATTTTCTCCCTGTCTGATCTTCGCTCGTCTGACTTTCTCCCTGTCTGAGCTTCTCTCTTCTGTTGCTCTTCCCATATTGGTTTTTCCATTTGTCCATATTGTCGGAAGTTTGACTTCGAAACCTCCTTCGTTTTTCCTACAAGAGAAGATTTTGGGCGGAGCCTTCATGGTTGCTTACCTCATGTGTGGTTTGTCAGGCCGTGATCGAAGCTCCTGCTGATATTCGCTTTGCCGCAAAGGTGAGACTCTTGTCAGGGGGAAGTGTGTCTTGATGATCGTTGACGAGAAGTCCTCCTTAGGATGAGAAACATTTTCCTTTAGCAATAGATAGAAAACCTTTCCACATTTGAATCACTTTTCCATATTTTTCCACTAAATCCGCGAGCTGGCAGTGGGGTGCAGGCGGGCCACGTCTGGGTCAAGGTGGTTTGAGCTCACCGCCTGAGCGACGCAGCCACGTGCCTTGCCGTGGATCATGACCGGGCGGATGTAGAAAGCCACGAGCCGATTCCGACAGGATGATGCAGGGTGCAGATTGAGATGATTTCCAGATGACCTTCAACAGTGAACCATATTCATACATATTCATATTCCAAAACAGGTTATGTAATATTAAATATATTTAATATGTTTCAATGAACATGGTTGACCATTAAGAATTCCACAACACTTTGCTTCAGCCCAACTGGTGGAGCACCTGACCCCCAGTGTAGCTGTCATGGCGTGTTTATTCCCTGTCTCAGTGGATCTCCGTGGGACCCACGGACGTGGCCAGGTTCTGTTCTGACTTTGTCCAAGTCTCGATAGCTTTGTCTCATGGCTGGTAGCAGAGTATCCTGGTCTTCCAATCTGAGACTTGCGACCAGCTCATGGAGCTGTCGTGGCTTGTCCAAGACTGAGATATCTGTCAAGCATTCTTAAACCATTTTAAGCTACAGGTTAGCTAACCCTGATCACTAAGATGAAGTCAAGGGATATCTTTACACTGGTTTGTGGCACTCAAGTAACAACTGTATTTTGGCTCTGTGCCCACAGTCTTGGACTGAAGCCAGTGTTGCATGGGCTTGATCACACTGCGAGCAGTGTGCCTGCACACTCTTCACTGTGTCAACGACTTTGTGCAGGGCCTGACTCAAAGGTTGCCCTGGGCGGTCGCCTGGCTGATTGCCTTGATGATCGATTGGTTCCTCCATATNTATGGTCTTCACATGTCTTGACTGCTTTGAGTTTCGAGTCACTGGCCTCTGCATTTGCACGGCGAACAAAGTGACGAAGCGTTGTCATACGTGGCATCCAAAGTGCAGCAAAACACCTGACGGTCATCGGGTGTCTATGTGTTGATTGACCTTGATACTTCTTAATATGCGAGGGAGAGGGTTCTCTTATGAGCTTTTGACTAGACCACACATGACAGATGGTTGCCATTTTTGTTGATTGATACCTCCTAACTACTGGGTCCTGGGCGGTTTGAATTTCAATACGTCAGATCATTGTCCAATAGGATCCAATAGGTCAGGGGTTGAGTTTCCTGAAGAGAGCTGCTGGAAGTGAGTAGACTCAGTAGACTCTAGAAATTCTTCGTGGGGTGCATTGCGGCGCATTGGGTTCAGCACAGCCCCTGGACGATCACCAGGAAGTCGTCACGTGCAGCCATGGAGGGTGTGCCGATAGGTCAACAGAAGAAGCCAGCCACACACAGCGGTTGCTTGGAGCTGTTGGACATGTGAAGTTCAAGAAAGCCATTGGTTTTAGTCTTCTTGACATACCTGTTCTGAAGTCTTGTTTTTATATCGGAGACATTGATATAATGTATGTATAGTTATACCAGTAGCACCGCACACGGCGGTGGCGGAAGTTTCAAAAATGGCAAACCTTTAGGAGCGGCTCGTTGCTGTCAATGATGGATGGCAGAGCGAACCCACTGATGGACCGACACGTGGTTGGAGGCAGCGCAGTGTTGTTGTGGTTGTAGTTGTAGTTGTAGTTGTAGTTGTTGTAGTTGTAGTTGTAGATGTAGATGTAGTTGTAGTTGTTGTAGTTGTAGTTGTTGTAGTTGTAGTTGTAGTAGTTGTAGTAGTAGTTGTAGTTGTAGTTGTAGTGCTGTTGTAATGGTTATCGTGGTTGCAGTTGTAGCCGTTGTAGCTGTAGTTGTCATGTAGTTGAAGTTGTAGTTGTAGTTGTAGTGGTTGTTGTGGTTGTTGTGGCTGTGATGGTAGTGGTTGTTCTGGTTGTAGTTGTTGTAGCTGCTGTCGTTGTTGTAGTTGTAGTTGTCATGGAGCTGAAGTTGTGGTTGAAGTTGTAGTTGTTGTAGTTGTAGTTGTACTAGTTGTAGTAGTTGTAGTTGTTNTTGTCATGGAGCTGAAGTTGTGGTTGAAGTTGTAGTTGTTGTAGTTGTAGTTGTACTAGTTGTAGTAGTTGTAGTTGTTGTAGTTGTAGTTGTAGTTGTAGTTGTCATGTAGTTGTACTTGAAGTTGTAGTTGTAGTTGTAATTGTCATGTAGTTAAAGTTGTTGCTGTAGTTGTTGTAGTTGTTGTAGTTGTTGTAGTTGTAGTTGTTGTAGTTGTTGTAGTTGTTGTAGTTGTAGTAGTTGACGTTGTAATTGTAGTAGTTGTTGTTGTAGTTGTAGTTGTAGTTGTAGTTGTAGTAGTAGTAGTAGTAGTAGTAGTAGTAGTAGTTGTTGTTGTTGTTGTTGTTGTTGTTGTTGTTGTAGCTGTAGTTGTAGTAGTAGTTGTAGTAGTAGTAGTAGTAGTAGTAGTAGTAGTAGTAGTAGTTGTTGTTGTTGTTGTTGTTGTGGTTGTGGTCGTCGTCGTCGTCGTCGTCGTCGTCGTCGTCGTCGTCGTCGTTGTTGTTGTTGTTGTAGTTGTTGTGGTAGTTGTACTTGTAGTTGTACTTGTAGTTGTAGTGTAGTCACATCCAAACTTCAAAAATTGTCCTGAAACTGTCAGTTTTTAACACTTTTGACATGGAAACGTGCTTCGCGCCACAACGGCGTGCGCTTTTTCCACATCAAATCATCAATGAATCGTCAAAAAGTGGTCCGAGACCCTCACGTTTTTACGATTTTCACTTCCACATGTGCTTCACGCCACAGCGCCGTGCACTTTTTCGACATCTCAACTTCCAAAAGCGCTCCGGAGCTGACAGTTTTTCACGCTTTTTACTTCCAAATGTGCTTCGCGCCACAGCGCCGTGCACTTTTTCCACATCTCAACTTCCAAAAGTTGTCCGAGATCGACAGTTTTTCACGTTTTTTACTTCCAAACGTGCTTCGCGCCACAACGCCGTGCACTTTTTCCACATCTCAACTTCCAAAAGTGCTCCGAACCCGACAGTTTTTAACACTTTTTACTTCCAAATGTGCTNACGCCGTGCACTTTTTCCACATCTCAACTTCCAAAAGTGCTCCGAACCCGACAGTTTTTAACACTTTTTACTTCCAAATGTGCTTCGCGCCACAACGCCATGCACTTTTTCCACATCTTAACTTCCAAACGTGGTCCGAGACCGTCAGTTTTTAACACTTTTTACTTCCAAATGTGCTTCGCGCCACAACGGCGTGCAACTTTAGTAGAGAGTAGACGGGTCTACAGAGGCGTGGGCGGCGAAAAGCGAGCCTACTTTTCGACCCTCCGGAGCCACAAAACATTGGAAAAACACAGCGTTTCACGACTTTCCTACCTTTTCGCGCAGCTGCATCTCTTCTCTTCTGACTTTCTCACCTCTTATCTTCTCTCTTCTGACTTTCTTCATCTCTGATCTTCTCACTTCTGACTTTTCTCACCTCTGCTTTTCAACTGTCCATATTGTCGGAAGTTTCA